>SJYQ01013267.1:324520-340080 GCA_006410935.1 Redunca redunca
CCTGGGTCAGGAAGATCCCCTGGAGGAGGGTAGGGCAACCCACTCCAGTATTCTTGCCTGGAGAATCCCATGGACAGAGGAGACTGGTGGGCTACAGTCCATGGGGTTTTAAAGAGTAGGACACAACTCAGAGACTAACATTTTCTTTCAAGATATTAAAACAATCGATAGAGGGAAGGAGAGTTTGGAAGGAGCCCACTGTTAAGTGAGGAGGGCTTCTTCCATATGGCTCTGGAATCCTTCCCCTCCTGAGATGGAGCAGCTGATCAGATGGGGCAGTAGCTCCCCCAGACCCAGGGACCCAGGCGGGTCCCATGCTCTGTGGGGAATGGCCTAACCCTGAGACTCTCTCAGCAGAACCGCTCGGCTTTCACCCCAAGCTGAGCCCTCCAACTTAACCTCCACCAGTGACAAATGAGTATTTTGGCCTGTACTATTACTTTGTGTATAGCTCCCAATTCCATCAAAGCCTGGGCAAGAGCAGAGGGCACCACTGACTGAGTCTGTCAGAGACCCCGACATCTGTGAATGTGTGACAGCACCAAGTCCACCTTCCAGAAAGGACACTGCGCTCTAGCATGCTTGAGTCTTGGAACACACCTAAAATTAACATGTGGTATCTATAAACACACACACCCCTCCATCAGGATAGCTGAATTTGTACCACAGTTGGTTTATTTGCAAGTTGGCTGTTAAAATATATTAGAAAAGGTTACAATTTTAAAGAAATACTTATATCCTCATTCATTCCACAAACCTAACTGTTAGGTCTAAGAACTGTGATGAAAACCAGGCCAGTGAGGTCACCTGGTTTCTGCAGGTGCCTGCAGCCTGCCTGGGAAGAGAGGCAAGCCCCAGGCAGCCACAGTGAGCTGCAGTTATGTGCCAGGTGAGGAAGACGAGAATGTGTGGTGAGGGCAGGACTGAGTCCAAAGCCAGGAAGGGGATCAGAAAAGCATGCTTAGGAAAGTGCTCAGCACTGGTCTCACTGGAGAACTGAAGGATGAGCAGAGATGACCAAGCAAGCATAGAGAGAAAAGTCAGGGAAGTGGCCACCCCCAGGGAGAAGTGCTGCAGGACAAACGGTCTGGGTGAGACGGCGCAAGTGCCGATGATGGATTCAGCAGAAGCCAGGCGACAACAGCCTCTTTGTTGGCCTGGAGGGGTCTGGACTTCAAGACTTGATCTGGGAATCAAAAGAATTCAGGATACCGATACAGCTATCCAGGCAAGAGAGATAACCTCTTGGCTTTGTAGCAGCAGTGAAGACTTTAGAAATTTCAGAGGAGAACCCCAAACTGAATTCCTTCTAGACAGGGTACACCTGGGGTATCTGAAAGAAAACTTTTGTAAGGCAAATAAACACCTCATTTCACAAAACTGTTCTCTGCAATAAGATCTTCATATCTCTATTTTCTTGGGGTTTTTTTGTTTGTTTGTTTTTTATGAACCACTTTTAAAGTTTTTTATTGAATGTGTTGCAATCCTGTTTCTGTTTTATGTTTGGGTTTTTTGGAGACACATGGGATGTGGGATGTTTTTTGGAGACATGTAGGATCTTACTCCCCAGCCAGGGACTGACCCGCATCCCCTGCATAGGAAGGTCAAATCTTAACCACTGGAAGGACAGGGAAGTCCCCTCCACTTTCTTAAAACCAGACCCATAACTTCTAAACTGCAGCTGGTCCTAAAATTGACAAGGCTTTCTGGTCACTGCACCTTCATCCTCAGCCTGGCCCTGAACTCCCAATTGTCCTTTCCTGGCTCTCCAAGGGTAAGAGACCAGCTGCTCTTTTGTGTTGCTGTCCCTTTAAAAGACAACCTGCGCCCAACTGAAAGACATCTGTTGTTCTTTGGCTCATCCAGAAGGCATCAGTAGAGTCCAGTGAGCCAGACTCAGAAAGATGAGCCAAGACAATCAGGCCTCAGAAGCCATCTCAACTCTGAAACTGTCCCTGACCTCTTAGGAGAAGCTGGTCAGTGTGATGCATTCAGTAAAACAAGTTTATTCTCTGGCTAGAAGCTGGTCCCTGAGTTACGTGACATGCCTACCCCAAATAAAAGACTTCCCAGCCTTGGGATTTTTAGCCTGCTCAGTTCAGTTCAGTTCAGTCACTCAGTCATGTCCCACTCTTTGCAACCCATGAATCGCAGCACACCAGGCCTCCCTGTCCATCACCAACTCCCGGAGTTCACTCAAACTCGTGTGCATCGAGTTGGTGACGTCATCCAGCCATCTCATCCTCTGTTGTCCCCTTCTCCTCCTGCCCCCAATCCCTCCCAGCATCAGGGTCTTTTCAATGAGTCAACTCTTCACATGAGGTGGCCAAAGTATTGGAGTTTCAGCCTCAGCATCAGTCCTTCCAATGAACACCCAGGACTGATCTCCTTTAGGACAGACTGGTTGGATCTACTTGCAGTCCAAGGGACTCTCAAGAGTCTTCTCCAGCACCACAGTTCAAAAGTATCAATTCTTCGGGGCTCAGCTTTCTTCACAGTCCAACTCTCACATCCATACATGACTACTGGAAAACCCATAGCCTTGACTAGGCAGACCTTTGTTGGCAAAGTAATATCTCTGCTTTTTAATATACTCATTTAAATTTAATTCAACAACTGCTGATTGGGCAATTTCCTGGATGACCTGAAATCTATCAGATCCTGTAACGTCACTTCCCTGAACAAACAAGAGGTACAAGCTGTCTGCTGGGCGAACAGCACAAGGTCACAGGCTTTAATAGCTGGACTGCAACAGAATGTGGGTAGGGTAGGGGTTCCGGACCTGGATTACAGATACATTCTTTTTTAAAATACCCAGGGAGCTGCAGTTGGTCACCTGGAACACAGCAGGCTGCAAAGTTACCTATTCTGCCAAAGCCAGTAACAGCTCCACGTTCCATGGTGGACCTCATCCAGTGGCTGTTTCCTGACATCTTGTATCTCCCAAGAACTGCACCACTTGGCAGGAGGATTCAGGACAACAGAATTGCAGACAGTTTTTCAGCAAAACTCTGCCAAGAAGAATTCTGGCCAAGAGCAGATTTTACCTGTTGCCGGAAGTTGCATCACCTTCTGTCCGCTGAATGAACGCGTGTGTGCTCAGCTGTGCTCGACGCTTTTCGACCCCTTGGACTGTAGCCCACCAGGCTGCTCTGTCCCTGGAATGCTCCATGCAAGAATACTGGAGTGGGTTGCCATTTCCTCCTTCAGGGGATGTTCCCAATCCAGGGATCGAACCTGAGTCTCCTGCATTGCAGGCAGACCCTTTACCCACTGAGCCCCTAGGGAAGCCCTTCTGTACGATATCAGGTCACAATGTGCCAGCAGGTCTGGGGGGACCCACAATCCATGGTGTGCGCCCCTGGGTGCCCACCCTGAGTGGCTCACTAGCATGAAGTAGCCTTGATGGCTTTTTGTTTGGTAAGGGTGGCTGCACTGATCCCTTCGGGCTCTAAGATAAACCCCCTCTTGGACTCCTAGCAGATCCAGGCAAAACAGCTTTCTTTGTGCAAGGCCTAAGTGTCCCATGAAAATGAATGTCACCAAATGCACCAAAGCTGGAGGGAGGCCACAGCATAAGCTCAGCAGGCTCTGCAGAAACGCACGACCGAAAAGTCCTCCCCAGACCATGCAGTAATCCCATCTTTACCTTGGCATCTCCTGTCTGAGATAAGAAGCACCTTCCTGAAGGTATGTTAGCTGTATCGGATGAAAACTTTAACAACAAACTGTACTAGGCATTAGAAAGCAAACGCTTGGGCTTTGCTTGCATCTGTGCAAGCCTCTTGCCAGAACCATGGCAATAATCCAGGCCAGAGTTTATCGCCTGTCTTGGCCTACACTGGCTCTGAAAGCAAGACAACAATCCCTCATCAGCCTTGCCAGGGATGCTGAGAACTTTAAGCTCAGCTCTGGAAGGAACTATAAGCAGGAAAGCCACTTTGAGTTTTCAGTGTTGGCGATGGTTATCCCCCACCTCAAAAAAAGCCAACATCTCTTCGCCTATCTGTGAGGTGCTGTATTAAGCAGAATTAGAAGGCACAATCTGAAAACACAAAGCATACAATTAACTTTACCCTCCCTAATAAGGTAGGGCCAAAATCAACAGCCCTTTTATTTTCAATCAGGCATTTCTAACGTATTCTGGTTACTTCATGCTTGTAAGGGCAAGACTGCCTCATCCTGGCACATGCCCGACCCCCGGTGAGGTGGAAGCTGTGAGTGGGAAGGGGTGAGGGGGTGAGTTGCTAGGATGACGGCATCAAACTCTCGCTGCCTGAAACTGACTTTTTCTTTTTCTCTATCGCCTGGGGGTGTGTGTTTATATAATTTCCTAAAAGAGATGACAATCTATGTTAATGAGAGAGACTGCTGGATGACACAGCAAGGTCTGAGCTGGCCAGGCAGCAAGCAGAGGCTGGTCCTGGGCTCCTGCTGGAGCCAGAACAGGAGGCCCAGGGTCACATCAGGAAGGAACAGAAGCCTCAGGACATGCCGCAGCCCTGCAGCCAGCCAGAGGGAACATGATCATCCTCCCAGGCCTCTCAGGCTGGTTATGTAATGTCCCACAGAATCGTGCAGGCCTCTATAAAAACAGTTGTTTTCCACGACAAAAATACTTCCATTCCTCCCTGAGCATAAGGCGAGGAACCTGCTTCCTGTGGCTGGCGGTGGCCGAGACAAACCCACAAGGAGTGAGAGGGCTTCCGCTGCGGTCCTGGGCAGCACCTCCCAGGAAAACAGTGGAGCCCAGGGCAGGCCAGAGCCAGTGAAAACGGGATTCGGCCACATCTGAACACAAGGCTGCCCTGCCAAGGCCAGGCGTGATGGAGACCAGGCTGCCCCATGGCTGCGGGCTTCCAAGCAAGGTGCAAAGCCCCAAGGGCCCCAAAGACTCTCAGGAGTCCATGATCAAAGTTTAAGGAATAGCTTGAAGGGTGGTTTCAAATCCTGAACCATGATGCTGTGAAAGTGCTGCACTCAATATGGCAACAAATATGGAAAACTCAGCAGTGGCCACAGGACGGGAAAACGTCAGTTTTCATTCCAATCCCAAAGAAAGGCAATGCTAAAGAATGCTCAAACTACCGCACAATTGTACTCATCTCACACGCTAGTAAAATAAGGCTCAAAATTCTCCATGCCAGGCTTCAGCAATATGTGAACCGTGAACTTCAGATGTTCAAGCTGGTTTTAGAAAAGGCAAAGGAACCAGAGATCAAATTGCCAACATCCGCTGGATCATTGAAAAAGCAAGAGAGTTCCAGAAAAACATCTATTTCTGCTTTATTGACTATGCCAAAGCCTTTGACTGTGTGGATCACAATAAACTGTGGAAAATTCTGAGAGAAATGGGAATACCAGACCACCTGACCTGCCTCTTGAGAAATCTGTATGCAGGTCAGGAAGCAACAGTAAGAACTGGATATGGAACAACAGACTGGTTCCAAATAGGAAAAGGAGGACGTCAAGGCTGTGTATTGTCACCCTGCTTATTTAACTTCTATGCAGAGTACATCATGAGAAATGCTAGGCTGGAGGAAGCACAAGCTGGAATCTAGATTGCCGGGAGAAATATCAAAAACCTCAGATATGCAGATGACACCACCCTTATGGGAGGAAGTGAAGAGGAACTAAAGAGCCTCTTGATGAAAGTGAAAGTGGAGAGTGATAAAGTTGGCTTTAAGCTCAACATTCAGAAAACGAAGATCATGGCATCTGGTCTCATCATTTCATGGGAAATAGATGGGGAAACAGTGGCTGACTTTATTTTCCTGGGCTCCAAAATCACTGCAGATGGTGATTGCAGCCATGAAATTAAAAGACGCTTACTCCTTGGAAGGAAAATTATGACCAACCTAGACAGTATATTCAAAAGCAGAGACATTACTTGGCCAACAAAGGTCCGTCTAGTCAAGGCTATGGTTTTTCCAGTGGTCATGCATGGATGTGAGAGCTGGACTGTGAAGAAAGCTTAGTGCCTAAGAATTGATGCTTTTGAACTGTGGTGTTGAAGACTCGAGCGAGAGTCCCTTGGACTGCCAGGAGATCCAACCAGTCCATCCTAAGGGAGATCAGTCCTGGGTGTTCACTGGAAGGACTGATGTTGAAGCTGAAACTCCAATCCTTTGGCACCTGATGCAAAGAGCTGACTCATTGGAAAAGACCCTGATGCTGGGAAAGATTGAGGGCAGGAGGAGAAGGGGACTACAGAGGATGAGATGGTTGGATGGCATCACTGACTCAATGGACATGGGTCTGGGTGGACTCTGGGAGTTGGTGATGGACAGGGAGGCCTGGCGTGCTGTGGTTCATGGGGTCGCAAAGAGTCGGACACGACTGAGCAACTGAACTGAACTGAAGGGTGGTTTAAGGAATCAATTTCCAGATCTCCACCTGCCAATCAAAGGACACTCCTATCTTCCCACAGCTCCCCTGTCACTGAAATCTTACCCTGATGCATTGTTCCAAAGTTCAGAAACCTCTGAGACACCAAACAAAGCGGGTAATTCAAAATAATGATTATCAAGGAGTCTCCTTATTGATTAACCACGACTGCTTAAACTCAGAAAGGTTCCCAATTTTATGCCTAAGCATTTTTCTGTTAGGAGAAAAGCTTGGCCCATATGGAGATGTTCTGGATTCAAAGAAAAAAAAAAGTGAGAAGAGTAGGTTAATGATACAAATTCTCTTAAAAATACCTGGAATTTTTTTCCCAAAATGTCCAAGCCAAGCTAGAGATACAGCACAGATAACAAACATATTTGAACTCTATACCAGTGGTTACTCACCTATATAAGGTGGTTAAAATCAAAATGCAAAAATTCTTTCAAGTCATACTGACAAAGATTTATCCCAACTAAGTCAATTCTCATATTATTTTCATCTTATTTGATATTTAATGTTTCCTACTTCTTGTTCACAAAATGATAAATCATTTGAACTTTTGATTTTTTAAAAAGGTCAGAAATCAACTTAAAATGTAAGTTGACATTACCTTACATAAAATGTAAGACACATATGCACTCCCATGGGAAGGAGAACATAGTTTATAAAAGATGATTTCAGAAGGTACATAGACAAAAACATTGGAAGATGGTGCCCCCCCAAATGAGGGGGTCAGGGCAGCAAACACAGGTTGCAGGGCAGTGGGGAAATGTCACTTCCAGAAAAAGATGATGAGCCTGTAAGTCTTAAGGAGATGAAGGTGGGTACTGCAAGCAGAGAGGGAAGAGGCAAGGGAGAGAAGCAGGGGTCTCTGAGCTTGGAGGACAGGTCAGGCGGAGCGGGGGAGTGTGCAGCAAAGGACTCATGTGCTGTGCTGAGGGGCGCAGACCACATGTCAGTATCCAACAGAAGTTTTCGGGCAGGAGTGTGTCATAACTGACTCGCTGCTTCTACAAAGCAAGCACCGGGCGACCATAAGAAGGATGAGACGAAGAGGGTGAGAACTCACAACAGAGAGGTCAGCTGTTGGACAGTGATGTCCAAGAGAACCATCCACCCGCTGGGCAGTGACGTCCAACACAACTGGGAGTGTCCTGCTGTGCTCTGCAGTGTGGCAGCCCCCAGCCACACGGGGCTCCCAGCACCTGACATACGGCTGGGAGGCTGGGGAGCTGAATTTCCATTTTCAATCTTAACTAATTTCAGTGTAAAAGGGGACATGTGATTACTCTACCATTCTGACACAGAGGCTAAGGAGCTATTTCTAAGAAGGAAAATTCACCCAGAAGTAAGGGCAGGAGCAGTGGAGGTGAAAGAGACTGAAGAATTATTTCTGAAGCAGAAGATGATGGTGACCCACAGGACTGACTGGCACGAGGACTAGGCTAGAGAGGACAGCAAGGCTGGTCTAACCAGAAGACTAGGCTGGTGCTGACTGCAAGTACTGGGAAGAAGAGAGTGTACACGGGACTTATAGGGAAGATAAAAGCTCCAGAATGGGCTCATCTACTTTGAAATGTATCAAGATTATCCAGGGAAGATGGCAAGAAGGTGGCAAGAAAAAGGTCAGACAGGTAACTCTGTAGAGGTCTCTATCACAGAGACAGTAAGACAGGCTACGAGGTGGGTAGGGTCACCCAGAGGGAGAAGACCAAAGGACTCCCAACACTTCAAAGGTACCAAGGGCAGGAGAGAGCATGGATGGCAGAGGGAAAATGACCAGACGCACCCAGAGGAGCAAGAGGAGAACGGGGTGCCAAGGAAGCTGCGGGGAGGAAGATGAAGGTGTTCCAACACATGGGGGTGTCCATCGGGGCCAAGCAGTGGAAGCACAAAGGACAGGCCTGAGGGAAAGCTGGGGACTTCTCGTGAGGCCAGGAGCTGCAGAGTGTTGGGGGAGGACAGACGCTGGATGGGAAGGACCAGAGGGATGGGAGCGTTCGTGTAGGCCAGGAGCGAGGCGGGTCACACGGGAGGTCACAGTGATATTCAGATGCACCCGGGGCCCTCAGGCCCCACCCTAACACCAGCCACAAGACTACCTCACCACTCTTATCAGGGTAACTTCCTTTTCTAAGTCCTAACAGAAGCATTCAGAAAGGTAGGTAGCTACCTGTTTCCGATGAAGGAAAAGGGTATCTGGCAAAAGACACCTTTGAAATCCAGGAAGTTAAGTGACCAGGACGTTTAACAGGAATGAACATGAAACTCCATCCACAAAATGCCTCTGGTTATCCTATGCCTGTCAGCTATATACTTTCTCTTTACATCTGAGAAATGGTACTCCTCAAGCAAGCTGACTTGACTCCACACAGGGCATAATTCCAGCCAGCAGAAGAACACAGCTCACAATGCTTCCTCAGCCAAGTTCAGGATTCTTCAAAGGCTTCCATAAGGATGCTCAGCTTGAGAGAGCCTCCCCTGCAAGATTCCAGCCAAGTTTCTTCCAATCAACTGTGTCTCCAACCCTCCAATCACTCGTGTGTGCTAAGTCATTCAGCTGTGCCCGACTCTTTGAGACTCTACCCCTGTAGCCCACCAGGCTCCTCTGTCCATGGGATTCTCCAGGCGAGAATACTGGAGTGTGTTGCCATGCCCTCCTGCAGGGGCTTCCCGACCTAGGGATCGAACCCAATCACTCATGAAAGGAATAGTAATCCTTGAAGAGATCCTTGATTTGGGGGGTTTCGGCTTAAGCTGGCAGGCAGTATTATCTGTTTCCTCGCCAGAACATCTTCTCCTGTGCTTTTAGCATGCCCACACATGAGGTAGGTGCCTCAGCTCACACTAGGTGCTCAGTAATGCCAATGGGGAACAGTGACTTCACTGGGCACCCACCATGTGCCAGGCAAAGCACTTGCACAAGCATCTTCAGTGATCTCACAACCAGCTTTAACAACAGGCACCACGTTCCATCACATTTAGAGACATGGTGGTCCAGCGGTCAAGACTCCCACGCTCCAATGCAAGAGGCACAGGTCCAATCCCTGGTCAGGGAACTATAAGACCACATGCCAAGGTCATGGCCAAAAATAACAAAAAAACATTAAGAGACGTGCAAACCAAGTTGCAGCTCACCAAGGTGGCCGAGAACTCTGATTCGAACTCAAGAGACGGGCTGAATAAAGGTGGCACCACACTTCACACTCATCCCACTAAGGTTAAGATGACATGTAAAATACAATTTCAGGAACTATAAAAAAAATTTAGATATAGGATCTCTGATTCTCTATTAATCTGTCACCCCCTCCCCACCACACACACACACACACACACACACACACACAGATACACACACACACACACACACATGCACTGACTGTTCTCAGAGCCAGAGACAGTCACTGCGTTCTGACCACTGGTGAGCGCTGCTCTAGACCCAGCATGTTCAGACCACACATCTGTGCCACAGATGTGGGATGCTCACAACTGAAATACATTCAAGGACACTAACACTGCATGTATTTTAGAGGCATCTTTCGTAACAGCACGAGAATGGACTTCATAATTGATTAACACTCTTCATCTACAATCATTACAATTTGATGGATACTAAAAGCTGACTCCAGAGTTGCTATTCAAACACAATTCTTAAATCATCCTCTCATAAGTCATGTAGACTAATTCACAGAGAGACAATTAGCCTTTGACACTGCACTTAATTTAATAAGTCATTTCAGAATGTTAATAGGAGCACCAACAGGCATGCAAGAAGAATGAACTATTTTTTTGAGACCTTATAACTTGCAAATTAGCTAATTTTTATTTTTAATGTAAATGTCAAAAAGCATAGTATCAAAGGGCCAGTAATTACTAATATAATGCTTAAAAAGACATGGATGTTATCTGAGTCAAGGTATCACTACTCTCAAAAATAGGCAAAGAGCTTTTTTCCTTAAATTTTATTTATTTTTAACTGAAGGATAATTGCTTTACAATATTGTGTTGGTTTCTGCCATACATCAACATGAATCAGTCATAGGTATACTTATATCCCCCCGTCCTGAGCCTCCCTCTCAAAAATAGGCAGAGTATGAATGGTATTTTTAAAGTAAACACCAAACTCTCTAATTTAACTCTTAATAACAACTGGAAAAAAGATCTCCACAATCATGGAAAGATAGCTGTGAGAACTAAATAAAATAATGTATATAAACCCAAGTCATTCAGTGCCATACAAATAAATTACATTATTAATATTAAAAAGTACATTCCCTGAATGAATTTAATGCCAAGTATACATATACTTTCCTATGCAACAAGTTTAAATGAAAGAAGGCAGTCAAAGGGTTAAACGAATATAATGCTTAAACTCTAACATACAAGATCCATTAATTTTCAAAGGACATCTACCTACATGATATTCAACTTAGATTATAAATGTCTTTATGGTAAAGAACATGTACTAAAAACATATTTATTAGACATAGAAGTAGCTAATAAATGTTTGCTAATTACTTGTCTCGAAAACTTCTGTTAAACATAACTCAAAAATACAAATCAAAAACAATTACATAATAAAATAAAACCAAATTTACATATGAAGCCAAGAAACTATACAGAAACATACTAATAGTTTTAAAGGACACATGTATCTGTCAGAGGGCTTCCCAAGTGGGTCAGTCAGTAAAGAATCCACCATCAGTGCAGGAGACCTGGGTTCAGTCCACGGCTCAGGAAGATCCTCTGGGGAAGGTAATCACAACCACTCCAGTATTCTTGTCTGGAAAAGTCCATGGACAGAGAAGCCTGGCAGGCTACAGTCCATGGGGTCACAAGAGTCAGACACGACTTAGCAACTAAAGCACCACCACCATACCTGTCTCTATAATTCAAATATTTTAATATTATGTTTTTCCTGTTGTAAAATTAGAATGTTCATTTTAGAAAAAACTGGGAAAAAATGCAAAAAAAGAAAAAATGATAATTAGACATAACACAATCCTAAGTAATAACCACGCTAAATTTTTTAATGTATCCTATTCTGTTAATGCACATGCATACTTAATTTTCCTGTGAAATGGGGATCTATTATATATACGCTTAGCAATAAATTTTTTCATTTAATATTCTATGCACACTTTCCCATGTCATTAAGCGGCCTTATAAAACAAGCTATTTAATTGATTTAAATTACTTGATCATATGGAGAATCATAATTTAATGTCTTACTGCCAATATTTTTTCAGTTTCGCACACTATAACTAATACTGCATGAGCATCTTTCTACATAAGTCTTTTAGAGCAACAGTGATTATGTCATTGGGGTAAATTCCCCACCTCAAATCCCCACACAATTATTAACCCCCTACTTCACTAGAAACTGCAGAGCCTGGCCTAGCAGACTGCAGCGACTGGAGCACAGAGGAAACGGACATCGTCCCTTTTTACCTCTGGCCTGTTAGCATTTGACCCAGAGCCCTGGAGGCGCAGCTTTGTTTGAAGTCTTCCAGCACAGGTGTAGGGTTACCTGGTGAAGTTTCCATCTCCCACCCAGATCCCACCTTTCATCTCTGGAGAGGAACAGACAGAGAATCTCAGGTACAGCCTCTCACCAAGGGACAAAGGTCCAGCAAGAGATGGCGCAGAGGACAGACCACCTGGAACAGGCACAGAAGACTGAAATATTAGAAAACAAACAAATGGGCTGTCCACTGCCTTCAATATTATCTCTCTTGTCCTACCCTCTTAACACAATCTCAGCCAATTATATATGATCATTCTCTTACTTAAAACATTATCTTTGCATTTGGGTACTGTCAGATGACTCAAGTTAATAAAGGGTTTATGTATTTGCTGCACATTTGTATCTCCATGCACATATCGCACACAGAAGGAGGTCCATGTGCCGTTAGGGGTTGACCAGCACTCCTGGTTAAGACAAGCCCTCAAGGCAGAAACACCCACCAAGTGCCAGGCAGGCCAACCTGGCCAGAGGCGCTACGACGTCCCTCTGCCCTACCTTCATTTCCCAGCACAAAAGAACTCTTCCAGGACTTCCCTGCTGCTTCAGTTAACAATCCGCCTACCAGTGCAAGGGACAGGGGTTGCACCCCTGGTCGGGGAAGAGCCCATATGCCACCGGAAAACTAAGCCCGTGCACCACCATGACCGAAGCCCCTATGCTCCAGAACCCACGCTCCGCAGCAAGAGAAGCCACCACAATGAGGAGGCTGGCACTGCGACGAAGAGCAGCCCCCACTCGCCGCACGAGAGAGAGCCCAAGTGCAGCAGTGAAGACACAGGGCGGCCACAGCTAAATACACGTATTTTTAATTTTTTAAATTAAAAACAAAGAACTCTTCCAAAGATCATCCCATCCACCACTACTCCCTCACTACACCTCTGTCTTCATGAAGTCATATGTTACCTAATGCTATTCCCCCACTCTTATGAAGAGGCAGCTGATTTTAAAGTGATCCCTTTTCTGATGGCTTGTATTTCACAATTTAACTTCGCTTCTCTGAAAGCTAACTCAGGGTCATGATCCACATCACCACCTGTGGTGCAGTTTGGGAGCTGCTGGACTGGCAGGGTGAGACTCATGGCTAATCATGACCGTGATGAGTATCAGGACTGTGATATTTTATAGTTAGTTGTCAACTGTGACATAAAAGTACACAAAATCCAGAATCCATTTTGTTCTCCAAAAGACAAACGTACTCTAAGTTTACAGAATAAACTGGCCACCAGTGACAGATTCAAAGATAACTTGTGAAATACACACTTGGCTTACGTTTTGCATAAAAGTTTAAAGTGAATAAACTGAATTTACTGAAAGGGCTTTAAAATCTCTTCTTCCATTTCTATCAATGCAAAAATGCATGTCTTCCACTGAGAAGGTCTCTCTATAACCAGTGTTATTAAAACAAAACAGAGGGCTTCCCTAGTGGTCTAGAGGTTAAGAATCCACCTGCCAATACGGGGGACACAGGTTCAGTCCCTGGTTGGGGAAGATTTCACATCCACAGGGCAACTAAGTCCATCCGCCACAACTACGAAGTCCTCACTCAGGAGCCCACACGCCACAGCTCCTGAAGCCGGAGCACCCAGAGCCTGCCTCCGCAACAGGAGAGGCTCCCGCAGTGGGAAGCCGACGCAGTCAGCTAGAGAAGGGCCACGCACAGCCAGGAAGACCCAGTGCAGCCAAAAATAAATAGATAGATAGATAAATCTTTCTTGTTTAAGCAGAAACTATTTAGATATATCTTATCTCCTGCAAACAGCATGTCATCAGTCTGACCCTGACTAGATAAATTAATAAGCAAGAAGCAAGCAAGCTCACTTACCACATTACAACCTTTAAATACTGATACGAGTGGTATTTGTTTGAAATTAATTGCACTTAACATGGGAAACTGCTCCTTTCTGCATTACTTTTGTTTGGACATAGTTACAGAACAAGAAAATGTTGCGTGTGTAACTGTGACTCACCATTTTAATCCCCTAATGCTCAGTTTCAGTGAATGAACTGCACAGTTCTTTAAATGCCTTTCTTTCTTCTTACGTGTCTGGTGAGTGCATTCATAGGAGTGTCATTTTCTGGGTTAAGTCTGCTGCTGCTGCTGCTGCTGAGTCGCTGCAGTCGCGTCCAACTCTGTGCGACCCCATAGACGGCAGCCCACCAGGCTCCCCCGTCCCTGAGATTCTCCAGGCAAGAACACTGGAGTGGGTTGCCATTTCCTTCCCTGATGCATGAAAGTAAAAAGGGAAAGTGAAGTTGCTCAGTCGTGTCAGACTCCTAGTGACCCCATGGACTGCAGCCTACCAGGGATTCCTCCGTCCATGGGATTTGCCAGGCAAGAGTACTGGAATGGGTTGCCATTGCCTTCTCTGGCTTAAGTCTAAAGACTATCAAAAATGACAGGAAAGAGAGAGATTTGCTTATATCTACAGATCTTTTTGAAATACATGAGAAAGTCTACTGAGTTTAATAAACAATAAAATATTTATAAGCTCTCTGGGGTCTGCCTTCAAATCTCACAAACACAACTCCACACACAACGCTGACAAGGACCAACCCTGGCAACTGGATGGGATCCCAGGTCCCAGGACCAGCTCAGGGCTCAGGCCCCCTCAGCGTGGGAGCCCCCCACTTCGAACACCAGTCTCCACAGCTTGAACTCATCACAACACCAGGGTAAGTGTCTGATAAAAGCAGAATAAGGCAATATAACTGTAGGAAGCACCTCTGTCCAAAAGCAACTTTGACTCATACTTCTAAAATGAGTTTTTTAAAAAAGCCATATGCTAACAAATAAGACCCAAAACATAGAGGGCCAAGGATGCTCTCTGACCTTCAGCTTAAACTTCAGCTGAGAAGCTGAATGAGCAGGATGGGAAGCAGTACTTTTCCAATGAACTTGACAAGGTCTCTATTCCAAAAGGTATTATAATGAAAATACATCATTTTCATAAAACTCTTCATACTAGATTTTTTTCACAGGTATGCTGATCAAGGCTTCAGAAGTCCCAGATCAGAGGGAAAAAGCAAAGTTACAGGTGGTCTCTAGCAGTCATCCACGCCTCCAATGGAGTCAAGGGGATGACCTCCAAGCGTAACAAGGGTCTATATGTTTTCCAAAGGCATCAAATAATGAACTGTCTTCCAACAATTCTGGAAATTACCTGTAATTTAAACATTCACAGATGACATGATTGTTGATCATGACCAGGCCTAGCTTTGCACTGTCCATAAAAATACAGTATGACCCTAATGTGTGACCCAGTTTAAAATTTTACTAATTTTGAAGTAAATTAAAAGATCAGTTCAGTTCAGTTCAGTTGCTCAGTCATGTCCAACTCTTTGTGACTCCATGAATCGCAGCACGCCAAGCCTCCCTGTCCATCACCAACTCCCAGAGTTTACCCAAACCCACGTCCATCGAGTCGGTGATGCCATCCAACCATCTCATCCTCTGTAGTCCCCTTCACCTCCTGCCCCAATCCTTCCCAGCATTAGGGTCTTTTCTAATGAGTCAACTCTTTGCATGAGGTGACCAAAGTATTGGAGTTTCAGCTTCAACATCAGTCCTTCCAATGAACACCCAGGACTGATCACCTTTAGGATGGACTGGTTGAATCTCCTTGCAGTCCAAGGGACTCTCAAGAGT
>SJYQ01013269.1:0-12425 GCA_006410935.1 Redunca redunca
CATAAGTTTAAGCAGTCTGTCTAAAGAAATCAGATATTTAGTAGTGAAGCTGCATTTAAATGCAGGCAGTCTGGCTTCAGGACCTGGGCTCTTACCCAATAAATAATACTGTTATAAATAAAATATAACAGTTAAAATGGATAACAAATAAAATAAAAGTTGAAAATATTTGTATATCACTCAGAATTATCTTAATTAACACTCTTCAGTGTCAGGGAGCATACACTGAAAAGGAGATTAGTTTCCAGAAAGTGTATTAAGAATTGCTTTCAGAAGCAGTACCATATGGGAAGAGAATGAAACAGGATTAAGCATAGGGTTGGGTGTGATTCAATCACACACACAAAAGTCTTAGCTGACCTCATGTGAAGAAGCTCTGAACCCAGAAAGACTCTTCAAAGTAGTCCTAAATGGATGTATTGAAATCAAGATTTTATATCCTTGCATCAACCAGTCATTGGATACAGTCTGCCTGCAGAAAAATGTCCTGACCCTTGCACAAGGCTGCTGTCTTCAATCCAAGGCAGTTCTCTAAAAGCTCTAACAGCTGCAAGCTCTCTCTCAAGGGGCAGTACTTCCATGAGCTGGGTTTCAATTTTGAGGAGTTATCTGGATAGTACATAATAGCCTCCACCACAGGTATAGGAAATACAGTTTGGGTAGCATTGGACCAAACCATGATCTTTTAGAACTCATTACATCATACCAGGTCAAGAGCAATCGGTATTTTGTAACTACCCTTTTTACACGAGGGTAGTGAGTTGGAGGGATTTTGAGGCCGATCAAGGAAAAGGATCTGATCACTTGGTGGCAGTAGTATATAAGGAACTGTATTCAGGCAGCACTTTGATAGGTTGGATTCTATTCCTTCCTGCAGGACACCTTCCAGAGGCTGAGTGCAAGGGCTTCCCCAGAAGGAGAAAAGGGCATGGGGTAGATGGGAAATCAGGTTTATGTGTGTAGGTGATGTTGATTGCCCAGCAGCAAGATGGGGAGTCTTGCAGTCAGAGAACTCTAAAGGGCAGCAGAGGGGTCTTTCAGAGCTACAGATCTTCTCTTGTCCAGATAGAGAAGATGTTGGGTGCAGTTTTGTAGAGATATGCAAAACAGGAAAACTCTAAATGGTGACAATCTGCTTTATCTGTGCTATTTTTAAAATAATAATATATAAAAATTAAGTTTGGTGCTGATAGGCTTTGGAGCAAATGATCTTCGCCTACTATAAAGAAGTAAACAATGTAGAACCAAGGTGCATAAGCCATCTTTGGCTCATTTATGTAATATCTCTATGGCCCTCATCCAGGTACTAAAGCCTGTATACCAAGACAACCCTATTTACAACATTCAATTTAGTAGAATGCAATTCATGTATTTTGAGGCTTAATATGAAAATATGACCAATGTAATGACATCAGAATAGTTTTAAAAACCATCAAATGCTGCAAATGAATATACCATGTGGCTGGAGTTTTACTTTCTTATAAAGTATACATTTTTCTGTGTATCCATATGATCTACTTTATTGATTTGGTGTTTCATCTACTAGAGCCTCAGTCCTTTCCCACTCTTTGGGACCCCATGAACTGTAGTCCGCCAGGCTCCTCTGTCCAGATCTCCTGGAGGAGGGCATGGCAACCCACTCCAGTATTCTTGCCTGGAGAATCCAATGGACAGAGCCTGGTGGGCTATCAGCCATAGGGTCACGAAGAGTCAGACATGACTGAAGCGACTGAGCACAGCACTAAGAGAGCCTTATTGAAGTATTAAAGTATCATAATATTAGTGTGTTTTTATCTTTCATTTTCTCCTTGTATCTCCTGTGGTGGTTGTGTTTCTAGTGCCTGATTATTCATAACTATTACATGTATAATTTGATTGAGACTTTAGCATTTCAAAGTGCCCTTCTTTCCCATGAAAAATGCTTTTAGTTCATATTATACTTTACTTGATATGGTTGGTGGTTTAGTCGCTAAGTCATGTCCTAGTCTTTTCTGACCCCATGGACTGTAGCCCGCCAGGTTGCTCTGTCCATGGGATTCTCCAGGCAAGAGTACTGGAGTGGGTTGCCATTCCCTTCTCCAGGGGAATCTTCCCAACCCAGGGATTGAACCCGGGTCTCCAACATTGGCAGGTGGATTCTTTACCACTGAGCCACCAGGGAAGCTCACTTTATTTGATAATTTGATAATTAAATTTTTATTCCTTATTGTTTCCTTTTGCCTGGTGCACCTTGACATATTTCTTTGTTTTAGCATTTATGAATCACTTTATTTAATACAGAATATGCTTGTATCTTAGATTGTAAGTCAAAATCAATACTATATTTAATAGGTGTGTTAGACCCATGTTGTTTCTCACAGAGTTGAATTTGAACATTTTTTTGATGCCTAGTCAAGTGCTCCTTGTACCTCTACCAATGGCTTCCGACCCTGGATTCTTAGAAACCAGGAACCCTGGGGATACTTGAAGGAAGAAATAGGAGCATTGTTTTAAAAGCTCAAGTAGATATCCCTTACCTGTTTCCCCATAAAAAGGCCATGCGTGTAAATGAAAAGTTGAAGTGTGTTAGCTGGAATTACAGAAACTCAGTGAGGAACATAACTCCCTTACTCTTAACGGAAATTATATTGAATGATTTCAAATCTGAGTCAGAACAGGTGAATGAGTATACTCAGTAAACAGCTTTCTTTGAAAGCCAGCCTCTTTCAGAACACCAGAAAAAATCAAGATAAAGTCATCTTGGTTGGAAAGGGGTTGTGAACTGTTCAAGTGAAATGTGAATACTATTTTATACATTTTATTTTTACTGTCACAAAGTATATATAACATAACATTTGCTGTTTATTCACTTTTTAATGTAAAATTCAGTGGCATTAATTGGATTAATTAATTAGTGTTACATACCTATCACTGTTTTCACCTCAAACGTAAATTATGTAACCACTAATCAATAATTCTGATTCCCCCTTCCATTCAGCTCCTGGTAACCTCTAATCTACATTTTCATGTATGATTTTTTTTTTCTTTTTCAGGTATTTCATATAACTGGAATCATCATATTGGGCTGGCCAAAAGTTCCTTTGAGTTTTTCTGTAATGTCTTACAAAAAACCCAACCAAACTTTTTGGCCAACCCAATAATTTATACCTTGGCTTATATCATTTAGCATAATATTTTCAATATTTGTCCATGTTATAGCATGTATCAGAACTTCATTTTTTATTATTAGAGCTGAATAATATTTCATTGTGTGTGTATATCACATTTGTTTATCCTTTTATCTGTGGATGAGCACTTAGGGTTTTTCTACCTTTGCCTGTTATGAATGATGGTATAATGAACAATGGCACATATTATCTGAGTATTTTTAGTTATTTTGTGTATATACCTAAAAGTGGAATTTATGGGCCATATAGAAATGCTCTAACTTTTAACTATGTAAACTCTTAGCACATTTTTTAGTTGGGTTGTTTGTCTTTTTGTCGTTGAGTTGTAAGATTATATACATATTATAAGGCTATATATAGGGGCTTCCCAGGTGGCACAGTGGCACAGAATCTGCCTGCCAATGCAGGAAACTCAGGTTTGATTCCTGGGTCAGGAAGGAAGGAAATGGAGAAGGAAATGACAACCCACTCCAGTATTCTTGCCTGGAAAATTTCATGAACAGAGGAACTTGGCAGGCTTGGTTCATGGGGTCCCAAAGAGTCGGACATGACTAAGCAACTCAGCTTACACACACAGACACACACACATGATTATATACACACAAACACAAACATATGTTTTAGATATGAAAACTTTAGCCAATACCTGATTTATAAGAACTTTATCACATTTTGTGTTTTTTTTTTTTCATTTTCTTAATAATGTCTTTAGAGGGACAAAAGCTTTNTTATCACATTTTGTGTTTTTTTTTTTTCATTTTCTTAATAATGTCTTTAGAGGGACAAAAGCTTTTAAATTTAAGGAAGTTCGTTTTTCACTTTTTTATCTTGTGCATTATGCAAATTTCAAAAATACTTTAACAGATACAATGACAGAACTTTAGTTAGCAATGTTATTGGAATTCTGAAGTTGCACAGAACTAATAGTGAATGCTTTGTTATACTTTTAATTGATGTTCAAATCATGACTTTTCCAGTGCCAGATTATTTCTTTGTGCCCTAAGGGCCTATGTCACTGTGAATCAGCATGATTGACATGCCATAATTAAGCACAAAATATGACAAATAACTGTCACTCATTTTTACAGAAAAAATTATACTATTTTTCTGTATCCTGCTGACTTCATAAATGGGGATATAATTAAAAACCCAGGAAGGCAATTATAGAGAAACATAAAGTGATGTAGTTGTGGTGGCAGTATTAGCTAGTTTAAGAGTAATAGCTTGTACTCTGATTGACTTTGGCATCCTGTACATTACATCTGTTAAAATCAGACTAGCAATTAAAATGTAAGAAAATAGGTTTGACAGCATAGCCTAATGCCCACCAGTTACACAGTTGACTCAGTGTGTAACTTCCCGGCATTTGATAATTGCTGAGATTATTTATGGTAACCACATCAGTGATTATCATAAATAAATAATATATTTTGAGCATTCATGGTTAGCTATATTATCAATAATTATTATATGGCTATTATAAACAAAGTTCTGTGCTGTCTACCCAGTCTGTTTTGGGGCCTGTTATGTATGCACACCCTTATAGCTTCATGTATGCACACACTTCATGCACACACTCACACACATACTCCCCACTAAGAACATATTTGAGTAGCTTATGATGAAATGAGGTTTATGCACATAAATGATTACACTTCATGGTCATCCAGGAACAAGAAGCTTTGCAAGCATTCTGTCATGCTTCAGTGCTACTTCTAGCTTGAAAGTGAAATTCTCCAAATAGATAATCAGGGAAATAAGTATTTGGTTGTGTCTTGGTGCATTCTTGAGTCTCCATCCAGCCAACTCCTCCCATTCACGTTTAGTAGTTGGTGGGCATTAAGACGGAGAAGGCGATGACAACCCCACTCCAGTACTCTTGCCTGGAAAATCCCATAGACAGAGGAGCCTGGTAGGCTGCAGTCCATGGGGTCGCAAAGAGTTGGACATGAATGAGCGACTTCACTGTTACTTTTCACTTTCATGCATTGGAGAAGGAAATGGCAACCCACTCCACTGTTCTTGCCTGGAGAATCCCAGGGACGGGGGAGCCTGGTGGGCTGCCGTCTATGGGGTCACACAGAGTTGGACACAACTGAGGCGATTTAGCAGCAGCAGCAGCAGGCATTAAGACACGTATGGAACCCCAAAACATAATCTTTTCCATATGTTGCCTTCCATAATGCCAAACTGAAAGTTCTTTCAAGGGCTTGCTGTGTTTCTTTTGCTTTAGTTTATACATGTCCTTGTCTGGAGTCTTTTGTTCCTATACTGAGTGAGACAGCAAAAAGAGTCCAAAAGTAGTTGAGAGCTATAGTCCACTCCTGTTGGTTTAACATGCCATGGGTAGGATACTTCTGCAGTCAGCAATCAGAATTTTTCAAATAATAAACCTATGGTGTTGGTTGGCTCCCATATCGATTTATTTATGCCTCATCTTTTACAAAACCTTTTAAAGGTATCACAAAGATATAAAACACGAGAAAACATGAATTACAAGTAATTCTTTTAGGAAACAAGATTAGAGACATCTCCTGCAGTCAGGGATGTGATATAGTATGGTTACATCACTTGCTCTGGATAGGGCAAAATGTCTTTCTAGAAGCTAGTATATGAAGGAAAAATGAAAAGTGGCACAGTCATGCTCTATGCAATAAAAAACCAATTAATTGCTTAAAGGAGTCAACTGTTCTTCCTGATGCTAACATCTGAAAGCCATTTCTCCATATATTTTTATTAAAAAGACTGAAAAGCCTTTGATAATGTCCTTACCTAAACATCAAGATGAATTCTTTAGAATATTTCTGTTTCATCTGACATTGTTAGTAGATGACATCACAACACAATAATCATAGCCTTACTGTGGTTGGAAGAGGACATAGTAGATTTTAGGTACAGGGCTTCTGGCTCAGTTGATGTAATTATCAAGTAGATTTTAGAGCACCTAGAGGAATAGACAGGTTGCAAAGCTTTCATCTAATCATTACTAGTATTCTTCAAAAGATACTTTAGGTTTTTTGTGTACCTAGGCAAGCAGTTAGTGAGATACCGTTCTGTTTACTGAGAGGTCATGTGCAAAGTGATTCAGAGACCCAACTTTGCAGTCTTGGGTTTTTATGCCAGCAACATCACTCAGTAGCTCTGTGATCTCAATCAAATTGCTAAGCCTCACTATGCTTCAGTTTTCATATCTTTAAAAACAGATACTGCCTGTTTCAGAGGGTCCCTGCCCTGGGTAAGCTGAGCAGGCTTTGACATCCAGAGAAAGCTCCTAGTAAAAGAGTTGTGGTTGTTGGTAGTTGGAAGATGGCCCAGATAAATCCCATCCTGGAAACCAAAAATGTCCTGGGATAAAAATGAAGGGTTCTGTAGAGTGCCTGTCATAATTAACAGTTTAAATAGTATCTATTATATATCATCTAAATTATAGCAGTTCAGTTACAAGTAAATAATATATACCATAACTAATAGTCGAGTTAAAGGTTGATGATCTTCATGTGGAAATTGAGGAGCATCACAAGGATTTATATGTAAGTGAAAGGCAACCCACCCCACTCAGGAAGTTCTTATGAATGGGGTCAAAATTCTCTTTAGGACATAGTTGTAAGCCTGCTTTAATGGATAGACAAGTTTTGTAGCCAATATCTCCACTTTCTGTTCCAAAAGAACAGCCAGGAAAAATTTTGACATGGAGTTTTTTGTTAATTGTGGTAAAATCGGGGTAACATAAAATTAACGATTTTTTAGGTGTACATCTGGTTGATATTTAGCACATTCACAATGTAGTACAACCACCATCTCTATCTAACTCCAAAACTATCATTTCTACAAAAGGAAATCTTATACCCATTAAGTAGTTACTCCCTAAGATCCTTTCCTCTAGCTTCTGACAACCACCAGTATGCTTTCTGTACTGTGGATTTACCTCTTCTTGACAATTCATATAAATGGAAGCATACAATAGCTTAATCTTTTATGTCTGCCTTCTTTCATGTAATATTTCCAAGATATGTTTACATTGTTGAGTTCATCAGTCGTTATTTTCCTTTTATGATTGCAAAGTAATGTCACAGTTATTGATGAGCATTTGGACTGTTTCCACCTTTTGACTGTTGTGATTGTGCTGCAATGAACATTTGTATCAAGTATTTATTTGTGTATCCTTTTTCAGGTATTTTGTGTTTAAACCTAGAGGTTGGAATACTTGGTTCATATGGGGTTCTGTGTTTAGCTTTATAAGGACAGTACTGTTTTCCAGAATGGCTGCTCCATTGTACTTTGCCACCATCTATTGACAAGGATTCCAGTCTCTCCCCATCCTCACCAATACTTGTTATTTTCTTTTTTTTGAATTTCACAAAATGGCATATCAATGTGGTTTTGATTTGCATTTCCCTAATGACAATTCACATCAGTCATCTTTCCTTGTGCTTGCTGGCCCATTTGTATATCTTGATTTGCAAATATTTTCTTCCGTTCTTTAGGCTGCCTTTTTACCTTCTTGATAATCTATCTTGTGGCACACTTTAAAAAAAAATTAAGATCCAATTTATCTCTTTCTTATTTTGCTCCTGTTTTAAAGTCTTCTCTAGTAATCCATTACCAAATCTATAGTCACTAGCGTTTCTTTTGATATGTGTTGTATTGTTAGCTAGCTCTGATACTTAGGTTATTGGTTTCTTTTGAGTAATTTTTCATATATACTGTGAGGTAGAGTCCCAAATTCTTAATTCTTTTGCATGTAGATAGCGTATCCTGCCCCTCCCCAGCACCATTTGTTGAAAAGACAACCTCTTTCCGCATTGAATGGTAAATCTCTTTCTTCCCCAAATGGCCTATGCATCTTTCCATATACCTACTCTTCTTTTGCCTTTAGTGTTTTCCCCTACATTTTTCATCTGCCAAACTTTAGTCATCCTGTCCTCAGGTGCATGACATCTCTAGCCAGATCATCTATGCATCTGCTAAGCCTGGGATGGTTGCATCCCTTCTTTGAACTATGTGGCAGCTTATACACACCTTTATTGCATGAATCCTCTCACAGTTAATATAGTTAATGTCTGTCTTCCCCACTGTATTATGAGATCTTTGAAGGTGGAGTTTTTGTCTTAGGCATTTATGTGGCAAATAGGACAGAGCTTCTCTACTAGATGACCGGACCATGAATAAAGTATTATCAATATCTAGTACTCAGATTTAGAAAAATAGAAATAAAGTGAAAAAGATTCCTTAACTCTCATAGGGAAATATTTCTGGGACAGCTGATAAAAGTGGAATTAGCCAAGATGTCAGAAAGAAAAAAGATTTTAGAGAAATAAGGAATCTAAAAGTTCGATAATGAGTTTGCAACTCAAAGAATTCTCCTTTCTTGGAAAAATACTGGTGTTGGGGGGGGTGGAGTAGGGTATGATAGATGCAGTATCTGAAATGCTGTGAGATCACTCATATCCACAAATCTCCCTCTTGCTGATGTATCACGAATCTTAATATCAACCTGCCACTAGCAAAGATTCTGTGATTTCTGTACCATCTAAACGCACATTCATATCAGCAGAAGAAAGCATAATCTTATCTTGAAATAACATTAAAATATTTCCAAACATTTAAATGTAAAGTTGCTCATTTAATACCTTTTGTAATGAGTACATTTGGCATATGTTTTCAGCATTTTTATTCTTCCTGTCAGTCATGTTTCCCTATAACCCTTTGACAATGCAGGACACATTATGAGATTTGGTCACCAAAGAATATGAACACAAGATACGTGGATGGTGCCTGAAAAAAAAGCAAAAGACAGAAACAGTAAGTTATTAGAGAGTGGGGGATATCATTACCAAAAAATGGTAAGATGGATCTTCTTTATGTAGAAGAGAAAGAGAGAGAAGATATCAGAGATCAGAGTCTTTCTTTGCTCCCATTCCTTTTATTGAATTTCAGGGGTAGAAAGAGAATGAGTAGATTAGATAAACAAGATAATCATTGCAGAAAAACAGACTTCAGAGGCAATTTCGTACCACATTGAGTTTGCAAATCTGGGTGAGGAGCACCTCACAGTGAGCACCCTGTGGACACATGGTACCCACATCAAAGTAAAAGTGTGAAAGTGAAATGTCAGGAAGAAGGAATAAGAAATAGAACCAAAGAGTCTCCTGTGGCAACTATGTGCAATTAATCCTTGAATTTCTTACTGCCTTATTGAGGTCATATAAAATAGCTGATAGGGGCTTCCTGGAGGTACAGTGTTTAGGAATCCACCAGTCAATGCAGGGGACACGGGTTCGATCCCTGCTCTAAGAGGATCCCACATGCCGCGGGACAGCTGAACCCCTGGGCCACAACTACTGAAACCGGCGCACCTAGAGCCCATGCTCTGCAACAAGAGAAGCCACTGCAGTGAGAAAGCCTAGTGCACCACAACTACAGAGCAGCCCCTGCTTGCCGCAACTAGAGAAAGCCCGCATGCAGCAATGAAGACCCAGTGCAGCCAGAAAATAAAGCTAAATTAATGAAATAAATAATCTTAAAAAATAAAAGTTAATGGTATAGACTAGAGATACTGTGAGGAGATCAACAGAGTGGATCATAGAGCCCATCTGTGTGAAAGCTACTAGGCCAGGTCATGCCTATTCTGTTACTCCAATGGGCCTTATAATCAACCTCATGGAATTTCTCATGCTTAGATAAAGCCTGGGCAGCCCTCAGAACTTGTCTCTGAAAGAATTGCTCAAGTCTTTCACTAGCCTTGAAATTAAAGAGAGAAGACCACCAAGAGCCAAGAGAATACTAAGAAGATTCAACTGTGAATCTAGATATACTCTCCCATCACCAGAAAAACACTCCAGCATCTCACTGTTCATTCCTACCCACACCACTAAATGAAGACAAGGGAGGAAAAACTCTGAGAGTCTGAACATTTACCCTAGAGACAGTAAGTTTACTTAAACTTTTCAACTGGAAAAACATCAGTATTGTTTTGATAGGCAAGTTTACTGTTTTTTCTCACTATGGAGTATAAAGTAGTTCAAAATAATTGTGGGAAATTAAAAAGCCAAACTATTTCTTAATTTATTTTTGTTGTTAACATATTGATCAAACTGCATTTTCCTAAATTTCACATCCCCATAATGCTTTATTGTTTGTTCTCTTTGTTAAAAGTCTCCCTAAGTGCATCTCAAACATTTAACGTAGTAAATCATATTTGTTTACCATCACATTTATATATATAACACTAAGCATACATTTATAAAGTATCATGTATGAATGAGATGTCTACCATCAAGAGAATAACGAAGGAGCTGTCACACAAGTGCCCATGAGTCAAATCCAGCCCACTACTTGTTTTTATAAATAAAGTTTTACATGTATACTATCAAGTAAGAAACGAATCGCCAGTCGATATCCGATGCAGGATGCAGGATGCCTGGGACTGGTGCAAGGGGAGGACCCAGAGAGATGGTATGGGGTGGGAGGTGGGAAGGGATTCATGTTTGGGAACGCTTGTACACTCGTGGTGAATTCATGTCAATGTTTGGCAAAAGCAATACAGTAATGTAAAGTAAACTAAAGTTAAAATAAAAATTTCAAAAAATTTAAAAATAAATAAATAAATAAAGTTTTATTGGAACGTAACCATGCTCATCTGTTTAAATATCGTCTATGGCTGCTTTTGGACCAAAACAGCAGAGTGCTTGCAACAGAGACCATGTGAGCTGCAAAGCCAAAAATATTTACTATCTGCCCCTTTACAGAAAAAGTTTGTTGAGCCCTGGCAAAAGGAATCAGTCATTGCAGATATTTGACATATTTCTACTTTTTTACAGTACCAACAGTCTGTTTCTGCAGTGTCTATTTGTTAAAGGGTTTAAATCACAAATATGTTAAGATATTTTTGGAAGCACACTGAGTATCTGCATAATTACATAAAGACTTAGGTTTAATTAGTTAACAAACGGTTGCTTATTGTTTGGCTATTTAACAAAATAGGTCCCGAATAATAGAAACCACATAACTTGAAACCATCACAATGAGACAAGCTACAAAAAGAAGAAAGTCATGTTTTCTTGTTTCCCTAAGTGTCCTGATATAATGAAGTTTTTCCGTGATTCTCTGCTAAGATACATTCTGCTGTTGAACACAGTAGACAGTAAAACACTAATATCTGNGGTTAAATTATCCACTTGGGTGTAGAGAGGAAAATTAAAAACATGTACAGTGAACATGTACATTTAAAAAAACTTTTTTTAAGCCTATTTTAATTGCAGTCTTCTAAAGGAGAGGCAGTAAAATCTTTAAAGCTTCAATTCCATTGTTTCTAAAAGATAATACAGGTAGAGGAAGAGAAATCAAATCTGGCTTGCACACTGAGCAGACCTCCAAGATGTCGAAACATGCTGGAAATCAACAGAGCTTTGCATAGACACAGGCTATGAGGACCATAGACTCAAGCTGAGTTATCAAAACATTTGATTGTGTACCTTCTTCCCTCATTTTTGCTATTCTGACCTTTGGGTAAAGAGAGTCAAACAATCAAGTAAGAATCAAATAAATAATGCCAACTCTTTGAAAATTAAAAATGGAACAACTGAAGGCCAAGAAAGAAAATATCGGAATATGAGACCAAAAGTGAAAGTCACTGAGTTGTGTCCGACTCTTCACTGTGTTGTGTCTGACTCTCTGCAACCCTGTAGACTGTATAGTCCGTGGAACACTGGAGTGGGTGCCCTTTCCCTTCTCCAGGGGTTCTTCCCAACCCAGGGATTAACCCAGGTCTCCCACATTGCAGGCAAATTGTTTACCAGCTGAGCCACAAGGGAAATCCAAGAGAGTTCCAAATTTCCACATTTGCTCTTTATTACTGTTCCTTTTATTGTTATGCAGTAATGTAGTCCCATTTAGAGACTCTGGTAGCATAATAGGAATTCATGATATTTGCACTTGTGTTACCTTAACCAGATTACTTTCAAGATTCAAAATCTGCACAAAACAACTCTAGCCTAAAGACTTTGAGGTGCAGAAATCTTGCTATGAATCCAAGTTAGAAACAAAAGAAGCCAATAGTAATCCATACCATGTCCCCTGGTTCAGGCAAGAGGAATGATCTGAAATAAAGCTTATCTTATAAGCACTGCCATTTGTTGATTTTAGATTAGTCAGCTTTTCAATCGTGTCAGTTCAATACATTTAATCAGTGAAATCAAGAGATATACAATCTGAGTTTTTTTTTTTCATAATGTCTAAAAGTTATTTCAGACTCTTAGA
>SJYQ01013272.1:0-28695 GCA_006410935.1 Redunca redunca
CGGTGGCTGGACCTCATGGAAACCCCTGTGGATGTGTGGCCATGGCCTCTCACAGAGTACCGTCGGCATCGTTGGCCTGGGGCGCATAGGTGAGGCTCCGACTACCCATTTGGCTTCCTGGCTCACATGTCTTGCTTAGAATCTCCAGCACCCTGTGTCTGGATGTTGACAGTCCTTCTTTGGGAAGTGTCGCCATACCTGTGTGCAGTAGGGATATCTCCAGCGAGAAGACATAGCATTGTAAAAGATAGGCCAAAACATAAAATGAGTTCCTTAAGAAGTCACTAGGTGATAGATGTAAGAGCCAGGGTTCTTTATGATTATAGCTCCGTACAGAGCAGATGAAGCAGTGATAGCTGAGGGGTTGGGGAGCCCTGCTCCCCGAGGCCTGGTTTCTAGAAGGCATTTGACTCCTGAAGCCTTAACACAGAAACCAGAGGGTCCAGTGGACAGAGCTTACCTGTGACTCTGAGGCAGGGCAGAGCTATTTTTCTTCCAGTGGCCCCAGCACAGAAGTCTGGCATCCTGCCTGGAGCAGAGGCCAGGGTAAGGGTAGGAAGTGGGCATAACTTGTCTGGCTAGATGGCAGCCCTGCCTCCCACACTAGAGAGTTGCTTGGAGGAACCCAGCAGCTTTGGGGCATGTTCTGAGTCAGAAAACCCAGCTGCCTAAGCCCGTCTTGGCAGCAGCGTATGTGGAAAGGCTTTAGAGGTGGGGCGAGTTGGCAGTGCCATCAAAGAGTCATTTGGGGTCTGTGGCTGCATTAACAGAAGCAGAGCATCCAGAGGCAGGGGACCACGTGGTCAGGCCTTTCTTTGGCTGCCAGGTCCATCCAGTGCTCGGGGAAGGTTAGGAAGTGGCCCTCAAGATGGCCAGAACCACGTGAGGACAGCCCAGGCCAGTCCCAGCCACACAGGAGCTGTGGTCTCTGAAGGATGGACCCGAGCTGAGGGCAGTGTGGGGTGGTGGGGGCTGGGTGCACTGTGGCAGGATTAGTTAACGCAGGAAAGGACTTTGCCCCCTAGTCCTTCCCCCAGGGGCTCCCTCTCCCTGGAGCTGCTGGGCGCCGTTCGCCCTTGCCCTCCGAGGGCTTGGGAACAAGCGCTGACTCTTTTGACTCCTTGCCACCAGGCCAGGCCATAGCTCGGCGTCTGAAACCATTTGGTGTCCAGAGATTTCTATACACAGGGCGCCAGCCCAGGCCTCAGGAAGCAGCAGAATTCCAGGCAGAGTTTGGTAAGTAAAACCTGGATTTCCACCACTCCACCCTGCTGGCACATTGGGCCTTGAAAGAGTGAAAGCAGTGTGGCCTAGATCCCCACTGTGTGACCCCGAATAAGCTTCTGCTCCTCTCTGGCCTCAGTTTCCCCACCTTTAGAGCAGGGGGCTGACTGAAGGAGGATCCCGTCAGTGGCCATCGACTGTGCAGTTATCAGAGCTGTCAAGGTGGGGCGCCACCTTCAGGAAGCATCTTGGGAGTTTCTGTTATGGGAGGGGGGCGGGAGGGGTCAGGTCTCCTACCCTCTTGCTGTCCTTAACCCGGGACACAGCACCTGATGGAGCCCTGCGCTTCCCCAGTGTCCACCCCCGAGCTGGCTGCCGAGTCCGATTTCATCGTTGTGGCCTGCTCCTTAACACCGGCAACCAGGGGACTCTGCAACAAGGACTTCTTCCAGTGGATGAAGAAAACAGCTGTGTTTGTCAACATCAGCAGGTATCCTGGGTCACCAGGAGAGCCTGGAGAGGGGCTGCCCCTGCGGTTGTGATCCCCATAGGCTGTTGATGAGACTCAGGCTGAGTCTACTGCCCTCCATAAACCAACCAACCGCTCAACTCAGGACAGTAAGGGCCCCAGAGCACATCCCAGCTGCTCAGAGCAGGGCCTGGTCTGGCTCCCAGCAGTACCTTGACCTTGCTCAGGAAGTGAAGGCACCATGGCAGCAAATTACATAACTTTATTCCTCTAATCACAAACAGTTGGACTTGACAGTCTTTACAGCCTGTTAGAGGCCAGCCTTCATGGCCCTGAGCCTGGGTTTGTCTGTGTGAGTCAGTGAGCTTGAACTGACACACTTCTGGAAACACAGACCCAAAACCTAGGTTGTTTTGGGTCCTCAAAAATGTCCGCAGGGTGCCTCTAGGCCACTGAACATGTTACGGGAGCAGACCTGCCCTCCCAGCCACTCCAATCCCTTCTTAGTTATTACTAGTGCTTCAGGACACCCTCTGTCATTCCCAGGGGAGAAGTGGTAGACCAGGACGACCTGTACCAGGCCCTGGCCAGCGGTCAGATTGCAGCTGCTGGACTGGACGTGACGACCCCAGAACCACTGCCTACTAACCACCCTCTCCTGACCCTGAAGAACTGTGGTAAGAACCGCCCTTTGTCAGAAACACTTCTCCTGGCAGTGGCTCTTCCCACTGAGGCTGATGAAGCCGAGTGGCAATTCTCCCAGACACTCAGCTTAGGCACCGTGCCCCTCCGAGCCACAAGCCACAGCCATCAGAGGCAGGAGGCAAGCTCCAGAGGCCCTCCCTCAGGCTGCTGAGTTTTAGCCACCCCATCCTCTCTAGCTCAGTGGGTAAAGAACCCACCTGCGATGCAGGAGACCCCGCCTGGATTCCTGGGTTGGGAAGATCCACTGGAGAAAGGGATAGGCTATTCACTCCAGTATTGCTGGGCTTCCCTTTTGGCTCAGCTAGTAAAGAATCCTGCAATGCTGGAGACCTGGGTTGGGAAGATCCCCCAGAGAAGTTAAACGGTACCCATTCCAGTATTCTGGCCGGGAGAATTCCACGGACTGTATAGTCCACGGGGCCGCAGAGAGTCGGACACGACTGAGTGGCTTTCACTTCACCTCACTCCTCTCCCCCATCCCCTGGCCCCAGGGGAGGCTTGGCATTGCTACCCCTGTGATGCCCTAGTGCAGTGGTTCTCAACTTTTATGCTATCGGTCACCTGGAGGGACTGACCAAATGCATGGTGCCGGGCCCCCATGGGCATCCGCCTCAGGTGGTCTCCGGTGGGGCCTGACAGCGTGTGTCTAACATCTCGCACGTGGCTGCTACTCAGCTCGGGAGCAGTGTGAGAACCACTTAGAGTTCCTCTTTAGCTTCCTCAGTTAGTTAACAATTCCGTGCTGAGTTGACAATTCTGTATATTACGTTCTCTCTATTCAGGTAGCTGGTTTGGTTTCCATCTCCAGACTAATACATAACTGTTTGGGCCGTAGGCCGTCTGGGCCAGTCCTACCCTTTGCTCACCCTCTGGAATGGAAAACCACAGAGAAGGCCTATAGCTGCCTTCCCTCCTTGAATGCTCCTGCTATCACAGCCCTTGGAGGCACTACCATTCCCACCCTGTGCCTGTGTGAAGGGAGCCCTGGCTGTGACGGCCAGGCTGTTGCCCAGAGCTGGGAAACTGTCCCATTCCCGAGGCCTGGCACTCAGCACAGTGCCCTGGGTACTGCTTTCAGAAGGCACTCTCTGGGGACCATTGACCCCACTTGCTCTGCAGTGGGGTCAGAGGGCACTGTGCTGTCCAGCCTCTCATCTGTTATTTCCGGAGAAGTTATTTCAGAGGCCTGGGGCCTTCAGGGGGGCCCCATGGTGTGGACGAGCTGGTAAACTGGCACCTCTTGTCACTGTCTGGTATCTGAAGGGCGGGTCTAGAGAGGCTCTGGGGACCCCTTCTGGCCCTGACACTCATGCTCAGGATGCGTATTTGTCACCGCTGAGTCTGGGTTTGGTGGCCCTGGGGACAGGAGTGCTTTGAGACAGGAGGGAAGGCAAATCAAGGAGAAGGGCGGTTCTCCTTATTCTTTTTCCTGGCAAACTCTAGCCCGAGGTAAGGCTCTTGAACCACCCTTCTCACTTCCCGTCCTTCTTCTCCTTTCCAGTGATCCTGCCCCACATTGGCAGTGCCACCCACAGGACCCGAAACATCATGTCTGTCTTGGCAGCTGACAACCTGCTGGCTGGCCTGCGAGGGGAGCCGATGCCCAGTGAGCTCAAGCTGTAGCCACACGGGGACTCTGTGGACCAAAAGCAAGCAGCCCTGGGCTTCTGTAAGACGCGCCCTGGCTTGATTGGACCCACAGGGTGGGAGCTGGAGGAAAATGTCTGATCTGTACCCATTCTGCGGAGGGAAGACTGGTACTAACAGATGTGCTGCACTTTTGTGGTTGGAAGCATCTGAGCCCCAAGTGTGTAATTCTGTTAAATAATTCTCGGAGATGTCTGGGCATGTAACTGGGAGAAACTGACAAAAGCATCTGTTTGGGTTTCCTAAGCCAGGACCTCTAGTGACTCCAGGTTCTGCTTCCAACCCCCATCCCCAGCCCCGAGCATCTGAATTCCTAGAACCTGTCCAAGCCACCTTCAGTTCAGTCGCTCAGTCATGTCCGACTCTTTGCGACCCCCTGAATCGCAGCATGCCAGGCCTCCCTGTCCATCACTAGCTCCCAGAGTTCACCCAAACTCATGTGCATCAAGTCAGTGATGCCATCCAGCCATCTCATCCTTTGTCGTCCCCTTCTCCTCCTGTCCCCAATCCCTCCCGGCATCAGGGTCTTTTCAAATGAGTCAACTCTTTGCATGAGGTGGCCAAAGTATTGGAGTTTCAGCCTCAATATCAGTCCTTCCAATGAACACCTACGACTGGTCTCCTTTAGGATAGACTGGCTGGATCTCCTTGCAGTCCAAGGGACTCTCAAGAGTCTTCTCCAACACCACAGTTCAAAAGCATCAATTCTTCAGTGCTCAGCTTTCCTTATAGTCCAGCTCTCACATCCATACATGACTACTGGAAAAACCATAGCCTTGACTAGATGGACCTTTGTTGGCAAAGTAATGTTTCTGCTTTTTAATATGCTATCTAGGTTGGTTATAACTTTCCTTCCCAGGAGTAAGCGTCTTTTAATTTCAAGGCTGCAGTCACCATCTGCAGTGATTTTGGAGCCCCCCAAAATAAAATCTGACACTGTTTCCATTGTTTCCCCATCTATTTGACATAAAGTGATGGGACCAGATGCCACACCACCTTTGCCTCAGCCAAAAGGCCTCCAAGTTTCCCTCACTGAAGACAGTCAACAGCCCAGTGGTGACCACAGCAATGGGACCTGCTACCTAGACCGTCAGGCAAATTAAATACATATGGCAAAGTAAACTAGGTAAAGTCACAATACTCACTTTTTGGTCAAGAATAATCAGGGTAGGTAGGTTTCTTTCATTTTTATTTTAAACTTAGTTTCAGCACCGTCACACTTTGTTCCTCGTGTCCATCTTCTCCCTTCCTGCTCCCAGGTGGATGCCCTTTACTAAGCACCTCCTCACTCCTCGGGCCTGGCTGCCAGCACTGCCAAAGCCCTGCGCCTGCTAAGGGACTTGGCTCTGGCTTTTCCCCCGCAGCCAAGCCAGACTGAAGAGGGGGGTTTCTCCCCTAGGAGGCAGGTAAGGGAGCAGCAGGCAGTACACAATTTGGCAGGCCCTCTAGGAGGGCTGGTGGACTGAGGACACTGCCTCAGCCCCATCCACAGTGCAGAGGGGAAAAGCGCAAGGGACTAATGACCAATACTTGTTACTGACAGCAGAGTATTTTCTAAGATGCCTGGTTTAAAACAGAGTACTGGTAACATGGTAACAGCAGGGTTAGCAGAAAAAGCAATACTACTTCACTCTTTTGTTTCAACCTTAATAACCTAAGGTGAAGAAAAAGAACACATAATTAGTTAGAGGCATTAATATGACAAAGCTTTTATTTCAAAGTCTCAAATTTTGACCAGCATAGCACCACTGACCCAGGTGCCCTGATAGAACTTTATGATTTGGTCACCAGAAATGATTATGCCAAGCTATAATTAAGGCTAACCAATCGAAATCCAGGTACCCAATACCAGTTAAAATTCAGGTAGAAACTACCAGTTGTAGGAACCCTGGGACTGGTCTTCCAGGGAACCTCTGAATTATTTAAGTGCTACAGCATGTACAAGGACACTGGCCCACAGGCTTGCTTCTCACACATAGAAACTGATTGACTAAGAGGTAGATGAGAGATTCCAGATTCCACTGGGCAGTGGAGAGGCGGGGCTCCAGCCACTGTGTCAGTCCCCGAGGCAAGTCCACTGAAGCCTGAGCTCAGGTAGGGGGCCACCTCCTGGCACCTCTTCCTCAAGGTGGAAGGGGAGGAGGGCGACCGCTGTTCTGTGCCGCCAACTCCTCTTCCCAGGCCAGGCAGGGCCTCTCCTCCACGCTGCCCCACCTGCCTCCCAGGGTTGATCTCACAAGTCACTGGTTCCATAGAGGGGTGGATGTAGAGCCTCATCACATCGTCAGAACATGACTTACTAACAATTTTCCACACACACCGAACTTCACAGGTGATCCCACGGCCTCCACCCGCCTTCCCACCTCTCCCCTACCCTCTCAGGAGGTGGACGAGAGGCTTCCCTTTTGGTTTTCCTCCCTGGGAATCAGTTCATAGGAGATGCTAAGTCTGACGGTGAGCACTATGAGTTTATCCACAGACAGACGTGTAGCTGCATGTGCTAGACTTAAGAGAAGACCCATGCTGACTACTTTTCTAAACACAAGAACTGAAGGATTTTGCTCAATTATGCACAGTGGTTTGGGGTGTCTCAAACTATAAAAAAAAAAAGAACTCATGTTCACGTATGAATTAAACTGACCATGAGCTCTACAGAGAAACATTAACCTGTGCTGTTCCCCTGGAAGCTCTCAAGCCAAGGCTCAGCCTAACAGATGCTGCCCAAAGGGTTGGAAGGCCACAGGGGCAGCCCAGAGGCCAGGTCAGTCACCCAGAGGTCTCCTCGGACTGTCTCAGGTGCTACCCTGGTGGCTGCTATGCTCTGGGCTGCCCAAACCTCTTATAGAGCTGGGAAAATATTTACCAACCTTCAGTACTGGGTTGGGGCAACAACAGAAGCTCAGGGTCTGTACTTTAAAACCATAGAACAGAACAGTAATAAAGCCCACGATGGAGGGGGGTTGACTTCACTTTTGGTTAGTTTTTTACCTGAAAACAGTAATCTAGGCCCAGGAAAGATGCTGTAAATGGCATGAAAGTGTGAAGAAGCGAAGCAGAAAACGGGCTTGTCGTTGGGTGAGATGTGTCAGGCTGGACCGGCCCCCAAAATCTGCACGGAACAAAGGGTAAATGCGCCGTAAAAGATCCCACTAAACAGGACTCCACATCATCAGAACAAAGACGAACACTAGCTCTTCTGACTTCCAAACTGTAACATGTGTAATACAAATTGGTTAAAATACCACTAAAACAGCACATACAGAAACAACACCTTACTTGTCACTCCCTATTCATAAGTACATACTCCTTTTACAACTTTGTCTTTAAAACTGGGAAAAATTGTTAAAACATCTATCTAACAATGATGTTTTCAAAAGTATATACACACCTGTTAGTCCAGAGAATGCTCGCTCTGGACCCAGTGTCAGCACCATCAAAGTGCAGCATCTGTGACTGCAAATCAGACAAAAAAAATACAGTACTTTCTGAAGCCTAGAGCCAGCTCATGATGAACTTTAAAGCATTTCTGGCAGGCAGGCGTGTCCTCAAGGGTGTTCCTTTCAGACAGGCACAAAGTTGCCACTGGTTACACGTAAGTGCGTTTTGCATCACTGTATACAAGTATATAATATTCTCATCAGAAGGTATATAGGAAATTTAATTAAATGCTTCGGTTTTACAAAAATTGCTAAAAAATGTTTTTGCACTTCAATGTTTAATTTTTCAATGTGCCACTTCTAACATCAATTACAGACTACTTTCCGACTGCAATACTCAACCCTAAGGAAGAACGTGGTTTCAGGGGCTGGATCCCTTCTCTGAATGTGTGCACTGCACTCAGAAATGCGGCGGCACAAGCACGACACCTGTGTACTCTCCACTTATTAGTCTTCGAAATCTGCATGAGCCACTCACAGCCTAGTCTTAAACCCCATGGCATTCACCAACCAACCAGAGATTTTAGTTCCGGTCCTACAACTGGCATCGGCGTTATCTCGAGGTCAGGCTAGAGCAAAGTGCTGGGGAGGTTGCTGCTCTGCCAGCGCAGGCAGGTGGTCTTCGAGTGTTTGTACAGGTGACTGGACTGACTGAACCTCTTGCCGCACTTCAGGCAGGCATAGGGTTTTTCACCTGTGTGAACACGGATGTGCTTCTTGCAATCTGTCAAGGTCAAGAAAGTCTTGCAGCAGATTTTGCAGGCGTACTTGCGAGCCCCCTCTACAACCAAGACATTGTGCTCCGATAAGGCCTTCTTACACTTTGACAAGACATCAGCAGACGCCCTTGTCAGCTGCGGGGGGCCAGGCTGTGAAGGGTGGCCGTTTTCAAATGAGGACGTGGCCGCATTCATCATTAGCTGGGAACTGGCAGAATTCTCTGGGATCTGTGAGCTCCTGACAGAAGTTACCACTGGCATTTTGGGAGCTATGCGGCGGTAGTATGGAAAGTTACTGGCTCCTCCTCGAGGGGAACCCATCATTACCCTGGAAAAGGAGGAGTGCAATCCCAAACCGGACCTGGAAAAATCCATCCCAAACTGTTCTCCTCCTTGGTAGCCTGAGGTCTGCACACACGGTAGGCCCATCACGTCCTGCATGGGCCTCACAAAGTGGGAGTCCGCGGGCTCGCTGAATGGGTTCTCCACATGAGCACCAGGGGCCGAGGAGGGCCCGCTCGCAGGCCCAGCCTCCGGACTCAACAAATAAGGGGCCTCCCCCTCCAGCCTGCAGTCACTGGTTGTGTTTGGGAGATTATCGTCATTGTTCTGGTTGGTACTAAAGTTACTTCCTCTGCTCTTGTTAAGAAAATTTGAAATACTAAAGGTGGATTTATGTTCGAGGTTATTGGTGACTTCCAAAATGTGGATGTCCCCTACCCGGTCAGTGCTGGACTGGGGATCTGAAAAACTCCGGTCGCTGCTCTCTGGGCTGAGGTCTATCTTCTCGGCACTGACCACCACCCCCTCCACCTCCACCGACTCGCTGCCTTCCGCTTGGGAGGTCACGTCACTCACTTCGTCCTGAGGCTCAGGAGAGCTCAGGGGCTCAGATTTCACCACCACCCTCATGTGCTCCTTCTCGCCAAGGCCCACCTCCGGATTTTCACATGGAAAAGCACTCTTCTCAGCTGTCGTTTCCTGCTCAAAACTAGTCTCGACCTGAGTGGCACGGGAGGCCATGGAGAGCTGGGCCATGTTGCTGGCGCTGTTGTCGGACTGGCTGGGCACCTGGGCATCTTCTTGAGCGCCGAAAGACTGGTCAAACATGATGGTGCTATCGTCTGGGTTGTCGGCCATCCCATCGCCCTTAGGGTTGTCCACGATTTTCAGAGAATCTGGAGAAAAGAACTCCTCCCGGGAATGAACCCCCGGCCCGTTCTCTGGCGTCACGTCGGAGATGGCAGACTCGTCCAGCGTGGGTCGGAGGCGTTGTCTGGCCCGCTCCTCCGCAGACTGCTTGCGCTTGTGCAGGCGGCGCATGGGGAAGGGTGTCCGCTGGTCCAGGTTACCGCGCATCGAGGAGCTCATGGGGGCTGGCTGCTCCTCGCCGCTCTGGCTGGAACTCAGGGCGGAGCTCACAATGCTCAGTCCCAGCTGCTGCAGCATAAAGGAGCGCTGCATGCGGGCGCTCTGCTCCTGAACACGCTCGCTGGGGGGAGACATGGGCAGCGTCCGTGTTGTCAGGTAATGTTTACATGCCTTAACAACAGAGTTCAGGTGCAGGTGAGAGGCTGCCAATAAGACGTCCATGACATTGCTCTCCCCCAGCATGAGAGTGGAGGTGTACATCATGTCAATCAGTGCGGCGAAGGCCTCTGCTGTCACCACTTCGCTATCCAGCTGGATCATGTTCATGGTCTGATCTCCCTCTGCCACTGAGAACAGGGCTCGGAAATGCGTGCTGCACGCTGCCAGTACCGAGCGGTGGGCTTTGAAATGTCTGTTCCCCACTACAATGACACAGTCACAGAGCTGGCCGTGAAGTCTCTGATAGTTCAGCTGCTGGAAGATCTGTTCAAAGTGACCAGGAAAATCCATGATCCTACAATACAAAGAAAGAAAGAATTAACATGCAGAACAGCTTAAGTCAAAGTCAGAGCACAGAGCGGGCAGTGACCAGAGAGGCAGGAATAGCCAAGCGTGGACCTTTCAAAGCTTGTGGTGTTCCTGCTGGGGGCACACAGACTAAACACCTGTCCAATAAGGAACAAATGCTGATTCAGCTAACAGCCTCGGAAGTCTAGATGGACATGCGCAGATCAGCAACTGGCTGTTTACAGGCTTCCTTTCACTCTTAAATAACCCATTTTTAATGCTTGGGGCCATTGTTAGAAAAGACGGGAGAAAGGCATTGAAACATGTATACTATCATGTAAGAAACGAATCGCCAGTCGATGTCTGATGCAGGATGCAGGATGCTTGGGACTGGTGCATGGAGAGGACCCAGAGAGATGGTATGGGGTGGGAGTTGGGAGGGGATTCATGTTTGGGAACGAATGTACACTCGTGGTGAATTCATGTCAATGTTTGGCAAAACCAGTACAGTATTGTAAAGTAAACTAAAGTTAAAATAAAAATTAAAAAAATAAAAAAAGAAAAGACCAGCATGTGGGTTATGCAACATCTATACCTGAGAAGTCAAGAGTTCTGCATTCCTGAGAACAACAAACTCCAAGAAACTCTACACTGAGCCTTCTGGCAACCTTAAACGATGAAAAGTGCAGATCAGCATTAGTGGGAAGATGTCCAGTTCTAGATGGTGGTACTGCACACATGCATTTGCCCTCTCCACCCCATACATACTCTCACAACCCCATTAAAAAGACACCAATGTTTCTTGGTTTGTTGCTGTTTTAAAGGTAAAAATCCACAAGGAAAAAAGGAATGGGAAGGAGGTCTTAATGGCATTTTGGAAACTGGTGAGCAGATAAACAAATGTGTGCTGACTTAGCACACCCAGAAAACTGAGCCCTAAGTTACAGTCCACAGAGTCACAGAAGAGTTGGACATGACTTAGAGACTAAACAACAACAATTAAAACTGGCAGTGGTTAAAACAATCTGACATATATAAGTCCCCATCCACCCAGAGGCTCAGAACTGGCTGCCACGGTGCCAGAGGAAGTGGAGCAAAGATGATGCCAAGACAAAAGGACTGGCTAGAAGTCTACTCAATAAAAAAAAAAAAACAAAAACACGAAGGTTCCACACTTGTGGCACAGAAAAGGTAAACGTATAGAGACAGAGAATAGATTAATGGCTCTCTGGGGCTGGGCTCAGGGCAGGACTGCAATAAGGGACTTTCAGGGACACGATGGAAATGTTCTAATATGATGATTACACATCAAATTTTCTAAAAATACTTGATCTGTACACTTAAAATGGGGAATGTTATGGTATGTACATTATACCACAGTAAAACTCAATTAATTAAACTTCAAAAAAAAAAATGGGGAAAGAAAAACAAGAGATGAGCAAGCTCTAAAACCACCATTTCACATTGTGAACTTTAGGGCTTCTATAAGACCAATCAGGGGCTTCCTTGGTGGTCCAGGTGGTCCGTGCTCCCAATACAGGGGGCCTGGGTTCACTCTCAGGTCAGGGAACTAGATCCCACATGCCACAACTAAGACCCAGTGCAGCCAAATAAATATATATATATTTTTAAAGACAAAAATAAAACCAAACAGACTGCTTAGAACATCACATATATCTTTGATAATACTATGGAATTACTAGTTTTGTTTTTTTTTACCCCTTACGTGTGATAATGGCATTCTGATTCTTTCCCCCAAAGGAATAGTTTTTAAAGAGAAAACACTAGAATGTTTACAGATGAAATGACATGATATCTGGCATTTGTTTCAAAGTTTATTTTTCATACATTGGAAAATTTTCATAAACGTTAAAAAAGGGGGAAAAGAGATCATGTCACCAAGTAGAAAAATTTCCAAAGCTCATTTTGCAATCAAATATCTGGACATTTTCATCTCCCGGACTCATTAGAAACAAGAATTTGTTTATTCTCTCCTAAGAAATTGCTATACTTCCCAGGAACTACGTGTCTGCTGATTCAAAGTCTGTGTCCCCGACCAGTGCTCAGGACACACACTCATTGTGTGGTTAGAAAACAGGGTCAATATCCCCAAAGAGGCACGGCTCTGTGCCCTCTGCCCACAGACTCTGTAGAAGCTGAAGGAGCCACAAAGTTTAAAACCCTGTTTCATCCTCTCCAAAGAAGGACCCTCTGGTCTTCTGGGAGGGGGTGAAGCAGAATCTAGTGGTTAAACTCCAGAATACAAACACAAGTAGACAGAGCATTGGTACTAGAGATAAAAAGAGCAACAAAACAGATCGGATCTCTACCCTCAGGGGGAACAGACTAATCAACGTTCAAATACAATAGAGTACTGCAAGTGCTAAGGTGGAAAGAGTGAAGAGGGCCCTGCCTCTGCCAGGGGGTGTGGAAAGGCATCTGCAGGGAAGAAGCTGCAGACCCCTGCTGGGCTTGCGTGGCTGAACCAGAGAAACTGTACTCAAGACAACATGTGCTTGCGAGGCTGGGACGAGCTGCTACATCCACAAGCGGGCATGAAGTTAAAGTCGGCATCAGAAGGCCAGACGCTTCCCCGCACCCCCCTCCCCACCAACAGAAGACTAGCAGCTGGGTTCATATGCCAGGGAAGTGCCTCCAAGAGAAGAACACTTGGGACCCCATCAAACTTCCCCACGGTGAAGCCCCCAGTCCTCAAGGCCTATTAACTCAGCTTCCAGTTACTCAGGAACACCACAAACTGGAGGAGGCGGGGGGAACTTCTAACATGAAAAAGTTCTAAACAAACAGAAACACATCTGGAAGAAACAGAACTAAGAAAGAAAAGCACCTATAATTAACATCCTCAGAGAGCTAAGATACCATATCCACAAAACAAGAAGATAAAGTTTTTAATTTTTTAAAAAACATTTATTTAGCTGTGCTGGGTCTTAGCTGTGGGATCTTTAATTGTGGCATGTGGGATCTAGTTTCCTGGCCAGGGATCAAAATCGGCCCCTCTGCATTGGGAATATGGAGTCCTAGCCACTGGACCACCAGGGAAGCCCCTGTTTTTAATTTTTTTTAAAAGAGATATTCCAGAAACAAAATTATTGGAAATTTAAAGTTGCAAAAAAATTTTGTTGTTGTTGTCACTAGAAGGGCTGGAAGATTGTATGGCTGGAGAAATGTGGCAGACAAGGCAAAGGAGAAATAAAAGTGAATGAACAAGGGAAAAAAAAGAATGAAGTCCAATGTCTGAATACAAAAAGAGAAAAAACAGAAAGCGACAAGAATGATAATTAGCAGAGAATACTTCCCAGAACTGAGGAAGTTACTTATTCAAACTAGAAAGTTCCACCAGGTTCCACCAGCAACATGAGTACAATGGATAAATCCCCACATTTGGTGCATCACAGTGACATTTTAAAACACTTAGGATAAAGATCTGGAAAGTTTGGAGTGGGGGAGTTAAAGAATCAGGAATAAAACTGGCATTAGACTTTTCAAAAGCAATATTGGAAGGTAAAAGGTGATAGTTCCATTAAAATTCTCCAAGAAAGTTATTTCCAACTTAGACCATACCCAGTCAAACTATCAATCAATTATGAGGGTAGGCTAAGGCATATTCAGACAAACAGGAACCCAAAAGTTTACCTCCCACATACCTTTTCTCTGGAAGCTATTAAAGGTTGTGCTTAAGGAAGCGGAGAATAAACCAAGAAAAGGAAGACAATACAGAAAGTTGAGACACATCCTAGAAAACAGGCAAAGAGAATTTTTAAAGATGATGCTGAAGCCCAAGGTGACAGCTAGGCAGCAGGGCAGGGGAGCAGACTGGAGCAGGAAGCTGAGAGACCAGAGTCCCCCGCAAGGGAAAAGGGAATAGGCAGACCACATGACATGGCTGAGGGTGCTAACAAGTTAACAGCTCTGTAAAACTGTGAAGACATCATATAAAACAAGGATTTTAAATGGGACAGTTTAAAAACTTACTGGGTGTTTAGTTGCAATATCCTGTGTAGTCCGTTTACAGAGTCCTAATGATGTGAGCACAGAGCCACATTTGAGATACTGGAAGCATGAGAGAAGGGCGGTGTGCACTGTGGGGCAGGGCAGAGGAAAGAAAGTTAAACTGCCACCTTCCCTGTTAGTCAAGAAATAATATCTGAAATACTACGTCAAGAAACAGGAATATAAGAATGTTGTTTGGAAATACGTAAGTCGGTAGTGGAAAAACAAACTACAAGTGAAAGTGGTTGCCCCCGAGGAGGGGCAATTTGGAGGGAAAAGGAAGGGATGGAAGACTGTGAGTTTTAGCTCTAAACTTTATGTGACTATGTGCCTTTTAAAATATAAATACATACACACACATATTAACTTTTATAAAATGCATTCTTTTTTTTTGGCCAACCAAGGATTGAACCTGGGCCCCTGGCAGCAAAAGTGTAGAGTCCTGACTACTGGACCACCCAGGAATTCCCAATGTAAAATGAAATTTTAAAAAACATGGTAGATCCTTGACATTCTAAAGGCACACACCCTGAGATCTTTGCCAATCTCCAAATTCACAGATACCGTTATGGCACTTTGCAAGGATTACTGCAAGCAGAAGGCAACATGGATGCCAAGTTGCACACCACGCTTGCCCACTTGCTCTAGTGGCCCAGCACCACAGAGCAGGCCAAGTCTTGACTGAGCAAAATGACAAGTAACCAGAGAACACACTCCTTAAGATCCTTGGGCAGTAACAAAAATGACAAACTCTAAATCCATCAAAACCAAGGGTCTACAGTGCCATGAGAGTATTAAGCCACAGGCCTTTGCTGTACCTTGAAAGTTGCAGATGGTAAAATGCCTCAAAGCAGTGGCCATGAGTTGGCCATATTCACTGTTGAGTGAAGGGTCAAATGGGAAGCAGCAGCACACGTGCCCGGACCCCTACTCAATCAATCAGGGACCAAAGAGCTCAAGGCTTTGGGGAGATTAGACAAAAAGCAATCACTGCTCACAAGTCCACAGCTCCCTGACTTGGAAAGTAAACACATATACTAATAAGTGTCAAGTTCCAAGGAGGTGATTACTTTATAGCAGTAACAGGGAAGAAACATTCTGGTTCAAGTTTATTCAAAAGAAATAAAACAGGGAGTTGTCAAGGGAAGCTGCACTGGCCTCAGAGTCACTCTGAGAACTGAGAGACCATGTCAACTTGGGCCCCGTTAGGTGAGAGCAGGCAGCATCAGACACTGAGCTTACTGCTTTCTCTCCTAATGTGGAGACCAGAACCAATGCTGTAGCAACTGTTGAAGTGCCATCTTAAGTACTTTTCACTTATTTTATCTCTAATTTTCAAAACAGCCCTGCCAGGTGCACCTTATTAATCTGACTTAACAGATGAGGGGAACATAAAAGACTAACTCCCCAAGTAAGTGGTATTTAGATGCAGCATATCAGTTTGAAAGAATAATGATATTCTGTCCAATGCCTTTCTTTTCAACAAGCAGCAGAAATATGACTATCTGAGGAAAAACAGCCTCCTTATTTTTTGAAATGTCAGTTACCTTGAGTATAAGAAGAAACCACCACTCTTTTCCACAAAAGGTCATTCACTAAAATGTCAAACACTTAATGTTCAATCCCCTTTCTATAGAAATGGCATAAGTAGGAAGGAAACTGTAGTCTCAAAAGTACCATTCTGAGGAAACTCCCAGGGCTCAGAAACCTATGAGAAGAGACTACTGAGGTGGCTAAACATGCCCTGGAAAAAAACCTAGAGATTAAATAATGTTGGAAAATAGGAAAACAGTCCATATAACTTGATATCACTTAGAGATTGTCAGCCCTACACTAGATGCCCCAACAAACAGTCCTTGAAATCTACTTGAGTACCCCAGGCTCTTCTGAAAGCACCTTAGGGACAGAACTATGATGTTCTGTGTGCCTTACTGTCAGGGCAGTGCAGGATTCCTTACTTCCTCCTCCTCTTCTTTCAATTAAGATTTTTTATATGAACCATTTTTAAAGTCTTTATTGAATTTGTTACAATATTGCTTCTGTTTCATCTTTTGGTAAAGAGGCATGTGGAATCTTAGCTCCCCAACCAAGGATCAAACCTGCAAGCCCTGCATTGGAAGGCAGGGTCTTAACCACTGGACCACCAGGGAAGTCCCAGGGCTCCTCTCTTCTTAAGGGGCTCTAGAAGTTGTGAAACTAAATCATGACGTTAGAGATGAGATGATAAAAACCTGGAGAAACACTTATTCTCTATAAATTAATAACTGTGTTGAATTACCCATTTAGAGATAACTCCAAACTAATTTCTCCTTAATGATAATATTCTTTTATCTCAATATCATGTAATCAGTCAATTTATGGTCATTTAGATTAGCAATAGAAATCAAATCCACTATGATAAAAGCTAATTTTAGCCATAAAACCGGCCAATTAAGATTATTCAACTGTTCTTTCCAATATCTAGTGTGTCAGAAAGCACTTCAGGATAACTCAGAGCTCTTAACTGAATACAGTAAGTTCATTCAACTGATTTAAGGACAAGGGGATTTATGATTAAAGGATGTCAGGAAGCTCACAAAATCTCCAGGAGGGTGCGAGAGCAGTACTGGAATGAAGCAGAGCGTCCAACCACATGATGAAAATCATTATTGCCACGGCCACTCGAACTTTGCATGGACCCTGCTCTGGATTAGCTGCTCCTAAGAGTAGCTGTCACTGCACCTTCTAGACTAGCACTATCCAATAAAACTTTCTACAGTGACGGAAATCACCGGCATAGCTGCTGTGCTGTCCACCAGTCTCTGGCAGCTACAGAGCACCTGAAATGTGGCTAGCGTGACTGAGGAAATGAGCTTTTAATTTTATTTAATTTTAACTAATCAAATGTCTCCTGGACTGGCCAGAGTAATTCTAAATGCTCAGATCATTCCATATTGCGCACACCTGCATCCAGACCCCCCTCAGGTACCTATGACCAAGGGAACCTAGTTCTCCTATCTGCACTGTAACTGTGATTCTACCTCGGAAAATGGGACTCACAATTTACAGCCTATCCAGATGTAAAGGTTGGGGTGGTCAAAAGCCTCTGGACAGCTGCTACTATATCATTCCTCTGACAATCTGAGCCCCTATCCATGTGTGTCACGTGCAGATGACTTTGTAATACATTGCTATACATGCAGTGGGGTGTCAGGCGATCAACCTGAAAACGAGAGAGAAGAAAAATAACAGAAAGTCAAAGAGCTGGTGTCACAGCACACGTGCACAGACAGCGCAGACACCTTTAACTAGCATTGTCTTTTTATATTTTGTGCTGCCCTGGGTCTTAGCTGCAGCATTTGGGATCTAGATCCCCAACTAGGGGTCAAACCCACTGGGAGCACAGAGACCCAAACACCAGACCACCAGGGTAGTCCAACTAGCATTTACTAAGCCATTCCATAGGCCATGATAAGGAAATAAAGCTCTAGGGAATTTAAAAACTGAGGCCACTTAAAAACACGTATTTCTAAATTAACTTTAAAATAACAGTATATAATTACATACTAATTTATGAAAAATAGTATCTCCCACCAAAATAAATGAGAGGAATTGTTTTACAGTTTTGCATTAACAGAAGACAGCTAGATTCTCATATTTCCTTTTGCATTCGGACTTTTGCAATATCACACACAAGTGTACACTCATGAAACATGTTATATTGCAGCCTGGATGAGAGGGGGGTTTGGGGAGACTGGATACAAGAATATGTATGGCTGAGTTCCTTTGCCGTTCACTTGAAGCTATCATAATATTCTTAATCAGCTATACCCCAATACCAAATAAAAAGTTTTAAAAGATAAAATATATAGTAAATTAAATAATAATGAGGAAAGAGGCATTGTTTTACATTTTTGCATTAACTGAAGACAGCTGGATGCTCATATTGCTTCTGCAATCAGGCTTTTGCAATATCACACACAAGTGTACACTAATGAAAGAATGACAGTGAAAAAAAGTAAGTTTTTGTATTATTATGAAAATAGTTTTAACCTCACAGATTCCTTGAAAAACTCTCAGGGGCCCTTACTGGTCCTTGGATTATACTTTGAGAACTGCTGATTTAATGAAAATTCTAAGTATAGTGGGGGATGGAGGAATGGGGAGTGAGCACTGAAATGCAGAGGGCAAAACTAGTAGGAGAAATTATAAGGAGAAATCAACAGACTCATAAAAAGACAAATTCTTATCTCTAACCAGGGGAAGTCAATAGACTATTTTCATACATGTATGTAAATATCAAAAGAATTAGCTAAGAGTTGAAAGTGGGAGTCCTGGGGAAGAGGAAATGGGATGCAGGGGGGCCAAGGCCTAGTACTTAACAAATCTTGTTGGATTATTTGACTTAAGTGTGTGTACTTAGCAAATTACCAAGCCACATATATATCTTTGGTAAAATTTATTTTTAAAACTATAAAAAGAGCCTGGAGAGACCATAATCACACACAATTAGACAAAGTTGTGAAAGAATTCAGTTCAGTCGTTCAGTCAAGTTCAACTCTTTGTGACCCCATGGACTGCAGCATGCCAGGCCTCCCTGTCCATCACCAACTCCTGGAGCTTACTCAAACTCATGTTCAGCAAGTCAGTGATGTCATCCAACCATCTCATCCTCTGTTGTCTCCTTCTCCTCCCGCCTTCAATCTTTCCTAGTATCAGGGTCTTTGCAAGTAAGTCAGTTCTTCGTATCAGGTGGCCATAGTATCGGAGTTTCAGCTTCAACATCAGTCCTTCCAATGAACACCCAGGACTGATCTCCTTTAGGATTGACTGGCTGAATCTCCTTGCAGTCCCAAGGGACTCTCATGAGTCTTCACCAACACCATAGTTCATAAGCACCAATTCTTCAGCGCTCAGCTTTCTTTATAGTCTAACTCTCACATCCATACATGATAGCCTGGAAAAACCATAGCCTTGACTTAGACGGACCTTTGTTGGCAAAGTAATGTCTGTGCTTTTTAATATGCCGTCTAGGTTGGTCATAACTTTCCTTCCAAGGAGCAAGTGTCTTTTAATTTCATGGCTGCAATCACCATCTGCAGTGATTTTGGAGCCCCCCAAAATAAAGTCAGCCACTGTTTCCACTCTTTCCCCACTTATTTGCCATGAAGTGATGGGACTGGATGCCATGATCTTAGTTTTCTGAATGTTGAGCTTTAAGCCAACTTTTTCACTCTCCTCTTTCATCAAGTTCAGTTCAGTTCAGTCACTCAGTCGTGTCCGACTCTTTGCGAGCCCATGAATTGCAGCACACCAGGCCTCCCTGTCCATCACCAACTCCCGGAGTTTACTCAAACTCACATCCATCAAGTCGGTGATGCCATCCAGCCATCTCATCCTCTGTCATCCCCTTCTCCTCCTGCCCCCCATCCCTCCCAGCATCAGAGTCTTTTCCAATGAGTCACTCTTCTCAAGAGGTGGCCAAAATACTGGAGTTTCAGCTTTAGCATCATTCCTTCCAAAGAGCACCCAGGACTGATCTCCTTTAGAATGAACTGGTTGGATCTCCTTGCAGTCCAAGGAACTCTCAAGAGTCTTTTTCATCAAGAGGCTCTTTAGTTCTTCTTCACTTTCTGCCACAAGGGTGGTGTCATCTGCATATCTGAGCTTACTGATATTTCTCCCGGCAATCTTGATTCCAGCTTGTGCCTCATCCAGCCCAGCATTTCTCATGATGCACTCTGCATACAAGTTAAATAAGCAGGGTGATAGTATACAGCTTTGACGTAGTCCTTTTCGTATTTGGAAACAGTCTGTTGTTCCATGTCCAGTTCTAACTGTTTTTTTCCTGACCTGCATACAGGTTTCTCAAGAGGCAGCTCAGGTGGTCTGGTATTCCCAGCTCTTGAAGAATTTTCCACAGTTTGTGGTGATCCACACAGTCAAAGGCTTTGGCATAGTCAATAAAGCAGAAATAGATGTTTTTCTAGAACTCTCTTGCTTTTTCCATAATCCAGCAGATGTCGGCCATTTGATCTCTGGTTCCTCTGCCTTTTCTAAATCCAGCTTGAACATCTGGAAGTTCACAGTTCACGTACTGTTGAAGCCTGGCTTGGAGGATTTTGACCATCACTTTACTAGCACGTGAGATGAGTGAAACTGTGCGGTAGTTTGAGCATTCTTTGGCACTGGAATGAAGACTGACCTTTTCCAGTCTTGTGGCCACTGCTGGGTTTTCCAAATTTGCTGGCATATTGAGTGCAGCACTTTCACAGCATCATCTTTTAGGATCCGAAATAGCTCAACTAGAATTCCATCACCTCCACTAGCTTTGTTCATAGTGATGCTTCCTAAGGCCCACTTCACATTCCAGGATGTCTGGCTCTAGGTGAGTGATCACACCATCATGATTATTTGGGTCATGAATATCTTTTTTGTACAGTTATTCTGTGTATTCTTGCCACCTCTTCTTAGTATCTTCTGCTTCTGTCAGGTCCATACCATTTCTGTCCTTTATCGAGCCCATCTTTGCATGAAATGTTCCCTTGGTATGTCTAATTTTCTTGAAGAGATCTCTAGTCTTTCCCATTCTATTGTTTACCTCTATTTCTTTGCGTTGATAGCTGAGGAAGGCTTTCTATGGCTCCTTGCTATTCTTTGGAACTCTGCATTCAAATGGATATATCTTTCCTTTTCTCCTTTGCTTTTCCCTTCTCTTCTTTTCACAGCTATTTGTAAGGCCTCCTCAGACAGCCATTTTACTTTTTGCATTTCTTTTTCATGGGGATGGTCTTTGATTTGTTACACAGCAATAAATAACTGAAACAATGTGAAACTTTGCATCTCCCAACAAATCAATATTCAAATACAATCCCCAAGGGACACTTTTATTTATTAATATTTGTGGGGGGAGGGGTATCTATTAATGTCTTTGGGGAAAATCACTTTTAAACCATTCTTAGTCCACATGGAACAGATGAATGCCCCCAAACCTCTGAGTTCTAGAAGATCCAGGGAGGCCTGGCTACTTTGGTAACCACTTCTCTTGATTACAGTGATTGTTTCAGAGATGGATATGTGATCCAAGCCATACCAGAATTAGAGTCTGCCCTGGGGACTTCTGCTGGTACCATTAAAAAAAAGATATTCTTGTGCTTGCTTTGGCAGCACACATACTAAAATTGGAACCATACAGAGATGATTAGCACGTGCCCTGTGCAAGGATGGCACACAAATTCATTAAGCGTTTCATATTTTTCACTTACTGGGATCCTTTTTGGGGGGGGGGCTATGGCGCATGGCATTATGGATCTTATTTCTCAAACAAGGGATCAAACCCATACTCCCTGCACTCAGAGTGGGTTAACCACTGGATCTCCAGGGAAGTCCCTCACTGAGATCCTTATCAATGGCAATGTTAGAGAAGAGAAAAGGAAGGCCTGACTATCTCAAAAAAAAAACAAGTGAGAAAGAGAGAGGAAAAGAAAGAGATATTCTCTTCACTCAGACTACAAGCTGTGAGGGAGATGTAAGTCTTACACTGATGGTGTCAATTTTTGCCTATTTGAGAATGAAGCCACACAGAAGGAAGCAATTCCAAAGACAATGTACTGATGACATCAAGACCCTGGGATCCAGCCATGACTGTAGTTGGCATGATCCTAGGACTTCCTATTTTATGAGCCAACAAACTCTCCTTTTACCTTAACCAGGTTCATGTTGGATCTCTGTCACACAGTAAAGCTCAAATCATAATCTTAATAAAAAATATAAATAACATGGCTATATTGAAACATTTTTGGATCTAAAAAGAGTATTTTAAAACTTCCGTCAGTTTGGGAGGTATGAAATGTGATGGAAGGGAGTCATGAATGAAGATCATACTTATTCAAAACTCACAAGCATCTCTAGCAAACTCAGAGATCCAGTCTGAAAGCTATAAAAGAGCTCATGCTAAGAAGATAAGTGTTCTATGAAAAGCTGCCTGTCTGAAGCCTTCAAACCAGGGAAAAAAGCTTCATGTCTTTTTAAAAGATTTCAAAATGTGACTGCATCTATATGGCAGGAGATACCACAAATAATTCACCAATTTCTAAGACTAAAGGAGGGAGGAGAAGGGGACAACAGAGGATGAGATGGTTGGATGGCATCACCAACTCGATGGACATGAGTTTGAGTAAACCCCAGGAGTTGGTGATGGACAGGGAAACCTGGCGTGCTGCAGTCCATGAGGTCGCAAAGAGTCAGACATGACTGAGCGACTGAACTGAACTGTGTTTGACCCGAAGCAAGTGTACACTACAATATTTATCTGTAGGAACAGATTGTTAGTAACCTCTAAACTAAATATAATTAAGAAAATACACTTATACCACTGCTTATTACATTAACATGATCAAGAGCTAACTGTCTCTCAACAGATTCACTTTCCTAATAGTGCTTTACTTCAGTTCAGTTCAGTCGCTCAGTCATGTCCGACTCTTTGCAACCCCATGAATTGCAGCATGCCAGGCCTCCCTGTCTATCACCAACTCCCAGAGTTCATTCAGACTCACGTCCATAGAGTCAGTGATGCCATCCAGCCATCTCATCCTCTGTCATCCCCTTCTCCTCCTGCCCCCAATCCCTCCCATTATCAGAGTCTTTTTCCAATGAGTCAACTCTTTGCATGAGGTGGCCAAATTACTGGAGTTTCAGCTTTAGCATCACTCCTTCCAAAGAAATCCCAGGGCTGATCTCCTAACTCCTTATTGCCAAATTGAGACTTAAATTGAAGAAAGTAGGGAAAACCACTAGACCATTCAGGTATGACCTAAATCAAATCCCTTATGATTATACAATGGAAGTGAGAAATAGATTTAAGGAACTAGATCTGATAGATAGAGTGCTTTACTTAGACTAATAAAAAAAATTCATTTGTGTTCTAGGAGAACAAGCCAGTTAATAGCACATTTTAAACTATCTGATTTATATACTGACCTACCCACACACTTTTCAACAATATACTTAGTTCATAAAGAAAAGTACACCCATACTCAAACATCATCTACCATATAGCAAGCGATCTGCTGCCCATCTGCCAGGGAGGACCGTAAGGCTACACCACTAAGAAGCATCTTAACATTTTAAGAACTCTTATGCTCAATATCCCTAATCTAGATAAAACCCTAGAAGAAATATAAACAGAACTTTCCCTCTCCTTGTAGAGATGACAAAAGTGAAAATAAACATGTAAAAGTACAAAACAGACAAGGTGCCAGTCAAGCAGGCTAGGATTTTGATGGAGTTCCAAATCCTAGAATCCTAAAGTTCATCCATATTCTGATCTGACCAACTAAGTGAGACTAGCTAGGCATGCAGGTGCCCAGGGTTAGCTTCAGATACCACATCCATCAGCCTAATTTCTTTCTTTCGGTTTGGCTGTGCTGGGTCTTTGTTGCTGGGCATGGGTTTTCTCTAGTTGCAGCAAGCGAATTTCTCATTGTGGTGTCTTCTCTTGTTGGAGAGCATGAGCTCTAGGCATGCAGGCTTCTCTAGCCTGCATGCAGGCTTCAGGCACGCAGCCCAGCATGTGGGCTCAGCAGTCATGTTGCAAGGGCTCAGCTGTGCCACAGCATGTGGGATCTCCCTGGACCAGGGATCAAACCCACGTCCCCTGCATTAGCAGGCTGATTCTTAACCACTGGATATGACTAATTTCATCATCTCTGGTTCTGTTGTGTCAGGGCTGGTTCAGAAATTGGACTTGTGTGCTAAGACTTTTCAGTCTTGTCTGACTCTTTGTGACCCTATGGATTGTAGCCTGCCAGGCTCCTCTGTCCATGGGATACTCTAGGCAAGAATATTGGAATGGGTTGCCATGTCCTCCACCAGGGTTTCTTTCCAACTCAGGGATCTTTCCAACCTGAACCCGTGTCTCTTATGTCTCCTGCATTGGCAGGTGGATTCTTTACCACTAGCACCACCTGGGAAGCTGAAATTGGACAGATTAAGTCTATTAAAAAGGAAGTCCATCAATGACTGAACATGAGCATGACTGGGGATGTCAAGCTAATGCCAGAAGCCCTTACCATCTCACCCTACTCTTCAATGCTCCCACTTCACCACCTTGTTTTCCAGTGAAAAATCCTTAGGAATTAGCTGACCTAGAACTTTATAATTCAGTCTGAATAAGTTATTAGCACCCTACTTATACTCCAGTGCAAAGTCAAAATGCTTCTACTAAAACCGCCTGTTGAGGTCAGGGACTATATTTCCTCTCTCTCCCCCAAAGTGCCTGATATAAACTCAATGAAGTATTTGTAAAGTAATTTTAGATATTTTATTGGCCCCTCATGCAGCATGTGGGATCTTACTTCCCCGACTACGGATCAAACTTGTGCCCCCTGCATTGGACGTAAGACATTTTAACCACTGGAATTTTGTATATAGATGAAATATAACACCATATTACCCAACAAGTCATTTTCCTGAGAATCACAACTATCCCTAAAATCAGCCAGAAGTCAGAAAGAAGAAATCTCAGAAATCCAAAACAAAGATCAAAGCCTATACATATATGAAAGATTTCCTCATAGGAAAGTCCCTGAAACCCTCACAACAGTCTTTTGTTTCAAACAAACAAAATTCAAGTTTTTCTAGTTTTCTAACTAACTAAAGACAGGCACAAAAAATTCTAGAATGAGGACCAGAGGTGGCTGCATGCTGACAGCTGCAAAAAGGGACAGCTGAACCAAAGGGGGAAAAAGGGCCCAGCAGCATGTACTGGAGGGGCTATTAAACCTAAAGATCTTAAAAGCCAAGGAAGGTGCTTGTGAATTTGATTTACAAATTCATTCATCTAACATTTTAAAGCTCCTACTTTGTTTAAGATTAAGCACTGTGGAACAGAGAATTTCTACGGCATAGTCTTTACTGTCATAGGGGCTCAGTAGCAACAAGACATACACAGATAACCATAGCTCAAAGAGAAGAGCATTAAGTGCCACCTAAGAGATGATGGTACTCAGGAGCTCAGAGAAGGCAAAGGGTATTTTCAGCTTCATGGTGGTACTGACAATAGAGCTAGGATTTATTGGTTTGGATTTGGATAAATTGTAGATGTAAAGTACATTCTAGACAGAGGTAAAGGCAGGGAAAGGTTTGAGGTGGGGGAAGCAATGCATTCACTCTGGCTGCAAACTAGGTAAGGCTAGAAAGAAAGATACTGGAAAGTGAATGCTCATAACTGATATTAATGATTACTGTGAGTCATCAGAAAAGCAAACCATTAGAGACATACAATTTTGAACTAAAGACTACCATCATTTTTTTCAGATAACTTTTGTAAAAAGCACTTTTTTAAAAAATGTATTGTTCACAGTATGTCAGGACTCTGGGTTGCAGCATAAAGGTAAGTTGCTGAGAGGTTACTGGTTTGCTCACAGAACTGATGGGAAGGCTGGCCATCTAAGCTTGAGCTGGGCAGCAGGAACCATCTGGCCAGAATGCAGTTTCTGTCTGTGCTGGACAAGCCACCAGAGCAAGGAAGCTGACTCTACAGGGTATCTGATCTCCCTTTCCCTTCGTTATCACTAATTTTTATTCTTGAACAGGTTTTTTTTTAAAGAATACATGAGATGAAATGTGAAGTGCACCTGAAGCAATTGTTCTGCATACTGAAATACGTTGTCTCAAGGAAAACTACTTGCGTAATTTTTGAGTCATAAGCTGAACTGTTTTCATCAAATACCATTTTTACTTGGAAGAACAAACAACAGACAAACTATGGTTATTCAGACTTGAGTATCTGCCAGACATTTTCTTGAAGATGAAATGAGCCTGTCGTTTCAGTGAAAATAATCTACAGTATTTGCTGCCTATGATAAAATTTGAGCTTTCAGGTAAAAACCAACCTTTTGGAAAATTTGTGTTTGCCACCATAGGCTTCAAAGCATCCCAAAACTCAAAGTCTTCTGACAAGACCACTGGTAATGTTAATGTCATGTAATTTTTAAAATACTGTATAATAAGTGGGTAGACAATGGAAAGATCTGCATAACTCAGTGAAACAATATTTTCCAAACATCCAATGTTGTAATCATATTACAAAATAACGTATGGGTAAAAAAATTCAAAGTGCAAGATATAAACTAATATATTTTAATGCAACAATATGATATGGCTTCACATCCTACAGCAACTAACCACTTAAGAAAACTACATCTGTCAAGTTTGTTACAGTATCAGAAGAGAATATCCAAGTTCATCTGAAAAAGCTACTAAAATACTCTTCCTTCCAACTACACATTTGTGAAATGCTGGATTTTTCTTTCAGGCTTTAATCAAGAGTATAACACAAGGGACTTCCTTGATAGTCCAGTGGTGAAGACTCTGCACTCCCAAGGCAGGGGGCACAAGTCTGATCCCTGATTGGGGAACTAAGATCCCGCATGCTGCACAGTGCAGCCAAAAATAAAAATAAAAAAGAATATATCACAACAAATAGAACATCAGAAGCAAGTATGAGAATCCACCTGTTTTCTATTAGACATTAGAGAGATTTGCAAAAAATATAAAATACTGCCATTCCAAGCATTCTTGGTGCCTAGAACTTGGTTTCAAATAAAATTCTCTAAAAAAAGAAACCAGGGCTCCTTGAAGAAGTGGATAGTTCTAGGACTGGGGCAGGAAATATAAGCCTGCATATATAAGCCTTATACAATATATAAGCCTACAGCATCTCACAGTACTAAAGTGTAAGGAAGTGCTTCAAACAAACATGATAATGGAAGCAGGGGAAAGCTCTTACCCAACAGGAGCTCTCAAAGACCAAAGTTGGAACAATTGAACAAAAAGATAAATAGTACTATAACCCAAAATATAAATATCCATAGGTCAATATTGATATAAATGATTAAACAAATGAGAGAGAAGAGACAGATCTGCTGTGCAGACAAATTCCAAATAATTTATGTAGCTACTCTGCCCTTAAAGGGGCTGGAACATAACTCTCCACTCCTTAGTGTGAGCTGGTCATAGTGACTTCCCCCCAAGGTAAGGGATGGAAAGGGAGGGGAGGAGTGCGAAGGGACGTAACAGTGGAGAAATCCGACCAACACTGTCTCAGCCAGGTGACCAAAGGCAACATCAACGGTGATAAATCATGTTGATAGTCTGCATCTTGGTATGTACCATATGTTCCTGTCATGAGGATGGTCTTCTCCGAAGACACCCATAACCTCCGTCTAATTGTGGGAAAAATCAGACAAATCCCAACTGAGGGATATCCCACAAAGTATCTGGTACTCCTCAAAATTATGAGTCACTGAAAACAAAGAAAGTATGAGAAACTGTCACAGCCAGAAGCTTAGGGTGACAAAATGACTAAATGTAATGTCATCATATTTAGCCATGAGATCTTGCAACAGAAAATTGACAGGAGGTAAAGAACTAAGAAAGCTTGAATGAAGAATGGACTTTAATTATTAATTAATAATAAATTATTGATAATGGTTCATTAATTATAACCAATGTGCCATACTAATGTCAGATGTTAATAATAGGGAAGCAGGGTGGGGCTTTATATTTATGGGGACTCTGTACTATCTTCACATTCTTTACATCAAAAACTGTTTTAAAAACATAAAATTTATTTTTTTTTAATGCCACTCTTTTCACTAGATATTTGTTTTGGAAAACAGTTTTCATAAAGATATGTTATTTATGTTAATGTGTAATAGGTTAATTATTTTTAATGAATACTTAAATTTTTCCCTCAATATTAATTTCTAATATGTTAAATATCATAGCTATACCTCACAAACTCTTTGGAGTCATCAACAATTTTTAAATGTGTAGAGGAATTCTAAGGAATTCAAAAAGTTTGAAATAGCACTGAAATAGGTTAAGTTTCACATATATGGAAAATGCATGTATGTGGAATCTCACTTTAAAAAATAGGATAAATGGAACTTTACTGTAAAGGTAGACTTCAATTTATACATATATTGTGCTACTCAAATTTACAAAACAAATTACTTAGCATTTTCTCAGCAATATTACCTTCCAAGATCACTCATGAAGTATGCCTTTTAACTTGTTACGATGGTTGCAAACAGTCAAAGCACCTGTGCAATTTAAGTAACACTGCACTATACTTACCACTATACTTCAATTAGGTGGATGAAAGGGTGGAATGCCTACTAAGAGCCAGGTCCTGTAGGTACCTTACATGTATTCTCTCTTATGGATGGATGGTCAAGCAGTGACTGTCATCCCCATGTCTAGGGCCAACATCACCTGACTAGCACAGTAAGTGAAGGAGAAGAGGTATGAACCTAGGTCCAACCACAAAACTTCAGCCACCAGGAAGACACAGGCCCAGTGGCTGATAAGAGAATATTCAGTGGAGAGACAGTACACAATTATTAATACTAGTGTGACACGCTAGGAAGTAATGCTCAAAATTCTCCAAGCCAGGCTTCAACAGTATGTGAACTTCCAGATGTTCAAGCTGGATTTAGAAAAGGCAGAGGAAACAGAGATCAAATTGCCAACATTCGCTGGATCACTGAAAAAGCAAGAGAGTTCCAGAAAAACATCTATTTCTGCTTTATTGACTATGCCAAAGCCTTTGACTGTGTGG
>SJYQ01013298.1:0-36417 GCA_006410935.1 Redunca redunca
TTAACTTATTGCTTCTTGAGGAGACCATCTTCTAGAAGCTTCCTCAGAAAGGAGAAAGTAAATTATTTGGAAACTGCACATTTGACATTACCATTATTCTTTTCTGACACTTGCTCTATTGTTTGGCTTGGCCTGAATTTCTTTGAAATTATGATGGCACTGTGCTATTATTTTCTAGCTTTCATCACTGCTCTTGAGATGTCTGAAGTCTTTTAACTCCTTATCCTTCGTAAGTGACTTTCCCCCTCCGTCTGAACCTCTTCTTGTCTTCAGTTTTCTGAAATGACAGTGATATGTCTGGGAGAGGCTATTTGTAGTACTGGGCATTCAATGACTTCTGGGAAATAATCTTTCTTAAAATTTTATTTATTTATTTGACTGCACTAGGTCTTAGTTGCAGCACAAGGGATCTTTAGTTGTGGCATGCGAACTCTTAGATGTGGCATGTGGGATCTAGTTCCCCAACCAGGGATCGAACCTAGGCCCCCTGCCCTGGGAGCATGGAGTCTTAGCCATGGACCACTAAGGAAGTCCCCTGGGAAATAATCTTGAATCATCCCATTTGTGATTTCCTTCCTGCCATTTTTTCTCATTTCTTTTTTGTAACTCCTATAATTCAGATGGAAAAGGAAATGGCAACCCACTCCAATGTTCTTGCCTGGGAAATCCCATGGACAGAGGAGCCCAGTGGCCGACAGTCCATGGGGTCTCAAAGAGTCAGACGCCACTGAGCACACGCACACATCTCTGACACTGTTAATGATCGTTTTGTTTAAATTTTCCTCTTTCACATAATTGCTGTTTTCTCTAAATTTCTTCCTCGGTGATTTTGCTTTCTTTCATGTGTATTCTTTGCTCTTGCAATCCTTTGTTGTCTGCTCACATTACGAATGGGTTACCAAAATCCCAGTTAGAAGCAGTTGTGCTCTGTGGGCCCAGGTACGTGAGTGGACCTGTCTCTAAGAACGTCAGTGCGGGGAAGCTCTGGAGTCCCATCCTTAGGCCTGCCTTCTCTGGGTGGGCAGCAGTCTGGCACAGCCAATTCCATTTGCCATACAGTTGCCACACTACAGTCCTAAGACTCATCCTTCTCTGTTCTGTCAGAAACCACTCATCTAGCTTCCTAAAGTATTTCACTCTCGTCTCCTCTCCTGTTTTCCTGTCTTTGTGCATTTATGCCCTAAAAAACAAACCCCTTTGCTATAGTTTTAGTGTATTTTTAGTAGAGCAAAATTAGATACATGTGTTCAATCTACCATTTTTACCCAGAAACTTTAAATATCTTTTAACTATTTGTAAAAGAGTAGTTTAAAAATATGAACATTCAGATGTCCTACATTTCAAATTTTTGGGTTTGTCAAAACAGGCTTGTTGACATTGAATGATTTTATAACAGAGATATGAAGTTGAACTTACAAATGTGTTCTAATAAGACATTGCTTGTGTCTGTTTTAGATAGTGAAGTTCTACAAAAGGCTCTGCTTGCCAAAGGGGGTCGGCTGGGTTTTTTAAAAATAATTTTATGTATTTATTTTTATTTCTTTTGACTATTCTGAGTCTTCATAGCTGTGCAGACTTTTCTCTAGTTGTGGCAAACGGGAACTACTCTCTAGCGTGGCACACAGGCTTCTCACCGCAGTGGCTTCTCTTGGTGCAGAGTAGGGGCTCTAGGGCGTGTGGGCTTCAATAGTTGCGGCTCCCAGGCCCTAGAGCACAGGCTCAGTAGTTGTGGCACGTGGGCTTTGTTGCTCCTTGGCGTGTAGGATCTTCCCAGACCAGGGATCGAACCGGTGTCTCCTACATTGGCAGGCGGATTCTTAACCACTGAGCCACTAGGGAAGCCCCCGGCTGCTTTTTGAAAGGTTTGCAAACATCTCTTTTGAGCTGGTGAGCAACTAGTGTGACCCTTGAACTGTGGTGAAGGTTCTGCTATGGGCCTGCATGAGAGAGGGGCTTGGAGGAGGGAGCATCCCAGTCCCAATGGTAAAGGGAATGAAATAGGGAAGACTTGCCACCTGAGGAAAGAGAAAGAGTTCTTTCCTTATACCCTCCTGATTAACTTCCAGTCCTTTGTGCTGTCTGCCCACAATCCCTCCACAGCCTTACACATTACAGAACATTACATTTTTAGAAATCAGTTTGGAGGATGTCTCTGAAGCCTTTACTGAGCCTATACCACATAGAGCCCATGCTCTGCAACAAGAGAAGCCATTGCAATGAGAAGCCCATGCACTGCAACTAGAAAAAGGCTGTGCGCGCAACAAAGACCCAGTGCAGTCAAAAATAAATCACTTTTAAAGTTTAAAAAAATATGTAAAAGTCACCTTTGGGATTTCCCTTGTGGTCCAATGGCTAAGACTCTGCACTCCCAATGCAAGGGGCCTGGATCTGATCCCTAGTTATTAGGGAGCTAGAGCCCCCACACAACAACTAAGACCCAGTACAGCCAAATAAATACATAATTTTTTTAAAAATCAGCTTTATTGACATATAGTTTACCCATAATAAAAGTCACCAGTTTGAAGTGTAGGGTGCAGTGAATTAATCATGACATAAAACAGTTCCTTCCCTCAGAGACCTTCTTTGTTTTGTTTTGCAGTCAGTTGACTCTCCCTCATCTGACTCCTGGCATCAACTAACCTCCTTTCTGTCACAAGAGTTTTACATTTCTAGAATTTCATGGAAGTGGAATTATATAGTTGGTAGTAGTTTGTGTCTGCCTTCTTTCACTTGGTATAAAGCTTTTGAGATTATTCATGTTGTTGCATATATCAATAGTTCATTCCTTTTTAAAAATATGAAGTGGTACATTTCATTGTTTATCCATTTACCAGTTGATGGACATTTAGGTTGTTTATAGTTTTGAGCTATAACAAATAGAGCTGTTTATGAATATTTGTGTATAGGTCTTTGTGTGGATATGTTTTATTTTCTCTTGGGTGAATACTTAGGAATGGGCTTGCTGAATTGTATGGAATAGATATTTAACTTTAAAAAAAAAACAACAACAACTGCCAAACAGCTTTCTAAAGTGGCCATACCATTTTACATCCTCACCAGTAATAAACGAGGGTTTCACATTCCAACATCCTCCTCAACACTTGGTGTGCTCACACTTTTTATTGTGCCTAACAAGTTGTGGTTTTATGTGTATTTCACTAATGACTAATGATGCTGAGAATCTTTTTATTGCTTATTTACCTTTTGAGAACCTTCTCTTTTTTTTAAGATTTATTTGTTTATTTTTGGCTGTGCTGGCTCTTGTGCTACCTGCAGCCTTTCTCTAGTTGCAGCAAGCGGGGACTACTCTGCTGTGGTGTGGGCTTCTCATTGGGGATGGCTTCTCCCTGTGTGAACTTCAGTAGTTGCGGTTCCTGGGCTCTGGAGCACAGGCTCAGCAGTTGTGGCGCACAGGCTTGGTTACCCCCTGGCCTGTGGGCTCTTCCTAGACCAGGGATCAAATCATATCCTCTGCATTGGCCGGTGAATTCTTAACCACTGGACCACCAGGGAAGCCCCTGAATATCTTCAGTGATGTGTCTGTTCACATCCTCTACCCATTTAACAGCTTGTTTTCCTTTTTGTAATTGAGTCATAGTGGTTCTTTATATATTCTGGATACAAACCCTTTACCAAATACATGTTTTGCAAATATTTTTTTTTCCTGTCAAGGGCTTCTATTTTATTTTCTTTTATGTCTATATCAGGTCTGTGCTTTTATAATACTCTGTCTTGTTTTTGTTAGCAAGATAATGCTAACTGCATAAAATGATTTGAGAAGTATTCCGTTACTATTCAACTCTCTCAAAGAGTGTATATAGAATTGTATTATGTTTTCCTTAAATCTTTGGCAAAATTTACCAATGAAGTTATCTGGGGCTGGAGTCTTCCTTAAGGGAAAGGTTTTTAATTACAATTTCTTTAGTAGACATAGGGTTTTTCAGGGTTTTGCTTTCTTATTGGGCTTTAATAGGTTGTATCACTTCATGGGAAATAGATGGGGAAACAGTGGAAACAGTGTCAGACTTTATTTTGGGGGGCTCCAAAATCACTGCACTTGGTGACTGCAGCCATGAAATTAAAAGACGCTTACTCCTTGGAAGAAAAGTTATGACCAACCTAGATAGCATATTCAAAAGCAGAGACATTACTCTGCCGACTAAGGTCCGTCTAGTCAAGGCTATGGTTTTTCCAGTAGTCATGTATGGATGTGAGAGTTGGACTGTGAAGAAGGCTGAGCGCCGAAGAATTGATGGTTTTGAACTGTGGTGTTGGAGAAGACTCTTGAGAGTCCCTTGGACTGCAAGGAGATCAGCCCTGGGATTTCTTTGGAAGGAATGATGCTAAAGCTTAAACTCTAGTACTTTGGCCACCTCATGCAAAGCGTTAACTCATTGGAAAAGACTCTGATGCTGGGAGGGATTGGGGGCAGGAGGAGAAGGGGATGATAGAAGATGAGATGGCTGGTTAGCATCACTGACTGGATGGACGTGAGTCTGAGTGAACTCCGGGAGTTGGTGATGGACAGGGAGGCCTGGCGTGCTGCAATTCATGGGGTCGCAAAGAGTCGGACACGACTGAGCGACTGAACTGAACTGACTGATCCTTCAAGGAATTTGTCTATTTCATCTAATTTATCAAGATTATTGGCATAAAGNTGATTCCCTTTTGCTTCAGTTTCTTTGTAATTACTTATCTAGTTTCTTACTCTAAGCACTGCTTTAGCAGCATTCTATAAATTTTAATATGTCGTTTTTATTTTCACTCAGTTCAAAATATTTCATAATTCTCTTTGTCATGTCTTTGATTCATGAGTTGTATAGAAGTGTGTTGTTTAATTTGCAAACATTTGGGAATTTTCCCAGATATCTCTTAATTATTGGCTAATGGTTTAATTCCATTGTGATCTGAGAACAGATTTTGTATGATTCTAATCTTAAGCTTATTGATATTTGTTTTATGGTCCAGATTATTATTCCATATGCATTTGGTAATAAGGCATCCTGCTGTTGTTTGGTGGTGTGTTCTATAAATGTCAATTGAGTCAAGTTGGTTGACAGTATTTTTGAAAACCTCTATATCCTTGCTTTTTTTTTCTCTACTTTTTCCAGTTCCTGAAAGAGAAGCTTTGAAGTCTCTAACAGAAATTGTGGATTTATCCATTTCTCCTTTCACTTCTGTAAGTTTTTTGCTTCATGTATTTTGAAGCTGTTATTAGGTTCAAATATATATAGGATTAGATCACTTTTATTAGTTGACACCTCTCTCATGGAGTTTATGGATTTAAAAAGGACAGCTCCCTTTTTAACTTTGCTGATCTTTCTTGTTCTAAAATCTGAAATTGGGACTTCCCTGGCGGTCCAAGTTTCCATCGTAGCCGGTGCTAGTTTAATCCCTGGTCAGGGAAAGAAGATCCCACATGCCATGCCATGTAGCCAAAAAGTAAAAAATAAAATAAAATCTGAAACTGATGTAGTCACTCTAGCTTTCTTTTGACTAGTATTGGCATAGTTTATTTCTTTCCATCTTTTAACCTATGTGTGTCTTTTTATTTAAAGTATGTTTTTTGTAGACAGAACAGTTTGAGTCTTGGGTTTTTCTTAATTGAATCTTATAATCTATCTTTTAATTAGCTTATTTAGATCATCTGTTTGTGATTTAATTATCAGTATGATCGTCTTTAAAAGAAAGAAAAAGTAGAGAGGGAGAGAAAGGAAAAAAGAGGAAAGACCCCAGACGGGGCATCAGAAAAGCAGGTTGAGGTGCTGATTCTGTACTTGCCAGCTCTGTAACTTTAGATAAATCTCATAACTCTGAGCCTCAGCTGGCTCTCACACATGTTTAAAAGGATGAATAAGTTATTTGTAAACTACGACATGCTCTGAAATCACAAGGGATTAAAGGAATCCGGTGCCAGATGTGTAGATAGGAATCCATAAAGCAGGATGTGAGTACCTCAAAGGCAGAACTAGGTCTCACTCTTCTGTATTTCTAGCACCTAGCTCCATGCCTGAAACATTAAATGTTACCAATAAGTGTTCATTGCATGAATGAGACAATGAAAGAATTAACTTTGAATAAGCTTGAGCCATAGGGGAAGCCCACAGTGAATGAATGATACTATGTAAAAGACAGGTGGGTATCAGGTGACATGTTTTTAAGTGGCTATGGCATTGCTGAGAACTGAACTTACAATGTTTAATTCCTTATCTGTTAAATGTTTCAGTAGCACAGAAGAATGATTTGCACATATATGTATTTTTCTTACATATTCATTAATTCAGCAAATGTTTGTTAAGTGCCTATTATATGCCAGGCAAAGTTCTAGTCCTGGGCATGAAACAATGTCCATTTTAATCATCTGTTTTAAAAAGGCCTCTGGTAATGATGATTATCTTCAGTGAAAGTATTGATTAAGCCCTGACTCTAGGTGTAAATTGAAATGTATTCCCATTAGTTATTGGTTGGTTGTAATTTTTTTTTTTAAAGAAAACCTCTTTGGGAAAATAACTTTTTCTAATTTTTTTCCCTACTTTTAGCCATNGTATTCCCATTAGTTATTGGTTGGTTGTAATTTTTTTTTTAAAGAAAACCTCTTTGGGAAAATAACTTTTTCTAATTTTTTTCCCTACTTTTAGCCATTAATATTAGTTTGGGAGCATAACACTTAATGATTTTTTAAAAAGCAATAGGCCAAGTTAATATATATTAGGTAATGGATATGGATAAAAAGCTAGATAATCAAGCAGATAGATGATAGGGAGTCATTCTTCCAATCAACCTGATGATGTCATTGGAAGAAAGAAGGTCAGTTGGAACCTGTCACCTGGCAGTTACGGGGAGCTGCAGCTAGGAAGAGGGGTCAGGAGCTGCCCTGGAGTCCTTAACCCCTAAGCAGCCAACCCCCAAGCAGCCAACTCTTGTGTTCAGGCCCCTGCACTAGAGACACAGGACGTCTTTGTGACTGACAGAGTGATCCAAGATGGAGAAAGATAAACCCGCACAGTTGGTGACCCCTGCGTCAGTGAAAGCCATCATCTCAAGGATTGAGGCTGCCCAGCTAACTCGGGCTCAGGAGGTAACCCCAGAGATGAAAATGTCACCTTTCTGTTGGGGTCTAATGGGGAGGCCAGGGACTGATGCCAGATTTGGGCAAGATTCCAGCTCTGGGCCCTTGTGGGGCCTCAGGATCCTCAGCAAGCTGGGTATGTGGATAGCTTAGTGCAAAATATTCACCTCCTATAGACTGGCCTCTGGAGGGTGAGCTGGAATCAAACCATGCCCCTCGAGGCCAGTGATGGGTCCAGAAAGAGGACAGCCCAAGGGAAGCCCTAGGATGGCCCTGAGACCATGGTGGTGGGTCCTACCAGGGCAGAAGGGGCCCAGAGTTCATGATTTCAGGTTTGTTCTTGGCAACCTATCAGAATCTCCCCAAACTGAGCCCTAGAAACTCATAGGGAAATAGCCAAAGATTCTACTCATCCTGCACATGAGCCTTTAGTGCATTTTTTAATGGGAACCTCTGATCCTTGCTTCCCTTGTGGCTCAGCTGGTAAAGAATCCGCCTGCAATGTAGGAGACCCAGGTTCGATCCCTGGGTGGAGAAGATCCCCTGGAGAAGGGAAAGGCTACCCGCTCCAGTATTCTTGCCTGGAGAATTCCATGAACTGTATACTCCATGGGGTCACAAAGAATCAGACACAACTGAGTGACTTTCACTTTCACTTTTCTGATCCTTGGGTTTCTTGGGGCCTCATTTTTCTGGTCTGTTGCCTCTGGATCCTTGTGAGGAGAGATGTCCAGAAGTCCTTGGCAAATTCTGAAATTCTGAAGAAATGTTCACTGTGGATTTTTAGTATTCTTTCCTTGACCTGGTCTTAATAATTGAAATGAGAGTAATTAAAGCTAACACTTATTTTCTGTGCCAGGTGCTAACCTAAGTGATTTACAAATACTGGCTCATTTAATCTTTACTAAAACTCTGTGACATAGTTATTATAATGATCCCCACTTTACAAATAAGAAAACTGAGGCCCTGAGAGGTTAACCGCCTTGTCTAAGATCACATGACTAGGACATGGCATCTGGTGCTAGAGTTTACATTCCTAAACACTACAATCTGCTGCTTTCCGTGTAGAATATTTCTTCCCAGCTCTCAGAAATCTTGGACAATGTCAACTGTGTCATCAACCGCTTCCAGGAAGAATTAGGATATGATTTAAAAAAAAAGGCGAAACCTCCCCAGCCAGAGCAAAAGGGCAAGAACAGATTCATCTTGCTGGAGAAAATTTCCTCCTTCTCCAAAGATGCTAAGACTAAAGAGAAGCACTTGTATGAAATTCTTCACTGGCTAGGTGACTGGGGTGAGTTTGCAGGCTGGGTGCAGTCCTAAGGGCGGGTTCCTTCCCCTAGTGACTCTGGTTCCAGCTCACTCAACCTCCCTTCCCCACTCTAGGCCAGCCTTTGATGGGAGGGAAGGGCAGGTGGTGGGTGCAGAAGAAGCAAAGGACACATCGTAGTGCCTCGCCAATGAAAATATCACCCACTCATGACATAGCACATCACCTCTACTCCCTCGAGAGGCAAATGTGTCATTGTCCAAAACATAACAGATTGTGACATTAGATGCCTATGTGATGAAGCCTTATTATATCTCATTTTTTAGCAAGACAGAAACTAAATGCAAACTCACACTATTTTTTTCCCACCTTTATTGAGAGATAATTGACAAACAACATTGTATAAATGTTAAGTGTACATGTGATTATTATATATATATGTATATGTATGCAGTGAAATGATTATCACAATAACACATCACCTCACAGCTACCCTTTTTTTGTGTGTATGGTGAGAACGTTTAGATCTTCTCTCAGCAAATTTCAGATATTGGATAATTGCAGGTTTAGTTCCAGACCACCACAATAAAGTAAATATCACAATAAAGTGAATCATAAGAATTTTTTGGTTTCCCAGTGCATATAAAAGTTGTTTTTATTATACTGTAGCCTATTAAGTGTACAATAGCATTATATCTAAAAAAAACAATGTACATACCTTAATTGACAATACTTTATTGCTAAAAAATGCTAACCATCATCTGACCATGCAGGGTTTCCACAAACCTTCAGTTTTTAAAAAATGCAATGTTTGCAAAGAGCAATAAAACAAAATGCAATAAAACAAGATGTGCCTGTATACAATACAGTGTTAATTGTAGTCACCATGTTATATATTAGGGGCTTCCCTGGTGGTGCAGAGGTTAAAGCGTCTGCCTGCAATGTGGGAGACCTGGGTTCGATCCCTGGGTTGGAAAGATCCCCTGGAGAAGGAAATGGCAACCCACTCCAGTATTCTTGCCTGGAGAATCCCATGGACGGAGGAGCTTGGGGGGCTACAGTCCACAGGTCGCAGAGTCAGACACGACTGAGCGACTTCACTTCACTTATATACTAGATCCCCAGAACTTATTCATCTTATAATTGAACGTTTGTACTTTTAACCAACATCTCCCCATTTCTCTCACTTCTTAGCCTCTGATAACACCGATTTACTCTGTTTCTGTCAGTTCAGCATTTTTTGATTTCCATTTCCCTGTCTGATTTATTTCACTTAATGTAATACCCTCAATGTCCATCCATATTGTCACAAGTGGCAGGATTTCCTTCTCTGTTGTGACTTAATAATATAGATCTTCCTTAGCTTATGATGGGTGTACATCCCAATAACCCTATCGTAAGTTATAATACCATAAATCAAAAATGTACTTAATACACCTAACCTTCCCTAGTAGCACAGATGCTAAAGAATCTGCCTGCAACACAGGAGACCTGGGTTCCATCCCTGGGTCAGGAAGATCCCCTGGAGAAGGGAATGGCTACCCACTCCAGTATTCTTGCCTGGAGAATTCCATGGACAGAGCAGCCCAGTAGGCTACAGTCCACGGACTCCCAGAGAGTTGGACACAGTTGAGTGACTAGGACTTTCACTTTCACTTTAACCTACCAAACAGGTTAGCCTAGCCTACCTTATTCAGAACACTTCCATTAGCTTATCACCTAACACAAAGCCTATTTTATGATAAAGTGTTGGATATTTCACATAATTTATTGAAGACTATACTGAAAGTGAAAAACAGGATGACTATATGCATACAGATGGTTGTAAGTGTATCTGTTGTTTACTTCTGTGATTGTGTGGCTACTTAGAGCTGCAGTTTGCTGTTAGTGCCAGCATAATGGGAGTATCATACCATATATGGCTGGCATGGGAAAAGATAAAAATTCAAAGATTTCTACTGAATGAATATCACTTTCACATTGTAAAGTCAAAAAGTCAGAAGTTGGGGACTATCTGTATTTCTTCATATATACCACATTTTCACTATCCGTTCATCCATTGACTGACATAGGTTGCTTCCATGCTTGACTCTTGTAACATGGGCTTCACTGAACATGCGAGTGCAGATATCTCTTAGAGACAGTGATTTTGTTTCCTTTGGTTATATACCCAGAAGTAAGATTGCTGGATTATATGGTAATTCGATTTTAAATTTTCTGAGGCACCTCCATACTGTTTTCCAAAATGGTTATACCAAGTTACACTCCCACAAACCGTGCACAAGGGCCCCTTTTCTTCGTGCCCTCACCAATACTTGTTATCTCGTATCTTTTACGTAATTGCCATCCTAACAGGTCTAATGTAATATCTCATTGTGACTTTGATTTGCATTTCCCTGATGATTAGTAATGTTAAACACCTCTTCATATACCCATTGGCTATTTGTATATCTTCTTTAGAAAAATATCTATTCATATCCTTTGTCCATTTTTTAATGTTTAAATATTTATTTATTTATTTGATTGCATAGGGATCTTTGCTGTGTTATGCAGGTTCCATAGTTGGGGCTTTCAGGCTTAGTTGTTTTGAGGTATGCGGGATCTTAGTTCCCTGACCAGAGATTGAACCCGCACTTTGCAGGGTGGATTTTTAATCACTGGACTACCAGGGAAGCCCCCTTTGTACTTTTTAAATCAGATTATTTGTTTTGTTTTGCTCTTGAGTTTTATGAGTTTCTTAGATATTTTGGATATTAACCCTTTAATAGATATATGGTTTGTATATATTTTCTCCCATTCTGTAGGTTGAGCCTTTTCACTTTGTTGATCATTTCTTTTACTGGACAGAATCTTTTTTAGTGTGATGTAGTTCCACTTATTTATTTTTGCTTTTGTTGCCTTGCTTTTGATGTCATATCAAAAAAAAAAAAATCATTGCCAAGATGAATATCAGGAAGTTTTTCCCCTAAGTTTTCTCCTAGAAGTTTTAAGGTTTGGGGGCTTATATTTAAGTTTAATTCCTTTCAAGTTAATTTTTGTAAGTGGCATAAGACAGGAGTCTCCAATTTAATTTTTTTGCATGTGAATGTACGGGCTTACCAGCACCACTTATTGAAGAGATTATCCTTTCTTCATTGAGTGTTCTTGGTTCCCTTGGCAAATATTAGCTGACTGTATTTATATGCATGGATTCATTTTTGAGCTCTTGATTCTGTCCCATTTGTCTGTGTGTCTGTTTTTATGTCAGTGCCACACTGTTTTGTTTACTATAGCTTTGCCAGTTCAGTTCAGTTGCTCAGTCATGTCCGACTCTTTGCAACCCCATGGACTACAGCACACCAGGCTTCCCCGTCCATCACAAACTCCCAGAGCTTGCTCAAACTCATGTCCATCGAGTTGGTGATGCCATCCAACCATCTCATCCTCTGTTGTCCCCTTCTCCTCCTGCCTTCAATCTTTCCCAGCATCAGGGGCTTTTCCAATGAGTCACTTCTTTGAATCAGATGGCCAAAGTATTGGAGTTTCAGCTTCAGCATCAGTCCTTCCAATGAATATTCAAGACTGATTTCCTTTGTAATATAGCTTAAAATCAGGTAGTGTGATGCCTCCAACTTTGTTTTTGTTTCTCAAGAGTGCTTTGGCTCTTTGGGGTCTTTTGTGGCTCCATATGAATTTTAAGATTGTTCTCCTAGTTCTGTGGAAAATGCTACAGGATTTTGATAGAGGTTGCACTGAATATATAGATGACTTTGGGTAGTATAGACATTTTAACAATATTAATTATTTTGATCCATGAACATGGGTTATCTTTCCATTTATATGTGTTTTCTTCAATTTCTTTCATTAATGTCTTATGGTTTTCACTGTAGAGATCTTTCACATACCCCCGTTAAATGTATTCTTACATATTTTGTTGTTTTGATGTTTTTTAAATGGGATTGTTTTCTTTATTGCGTTTTTACATAATTAATTGTTAGTGTGTGGAAATGCAACTGATTTTTAATGTGTTGATTTTAGGTCCTGCAACTTGATTGAATTTATTTGTTCTAATACTTTTTTTGGTAGAGCATACTAGCTATTTCTTAGAGGAACTCAAGGGTGATATTCAAAGCACTGAATGGATACTAGGCCAAAGAGCACGGATGCCAGGTGTAAGCAACTGGTATAGCTATTTGGGTGTGGACCAGCTGCATGCAGCCCTGAAACCAGGTGCTACCCCTCTTAAGAGACCTCAGTCTGGTGTGAGATGTGGTGGATGCTGCAGTGTTGGAGGAAGATGGTATAAGCATGTGCTCTAACCCTCCTCACATTGCCCTGCTTCTGAGGAGTGCTCAGTTCAGTGGTTCTTCAGCTGCCTCCAGAAACTAAGCAGAGCTGTTGACTCTAGTTAATTCATTTAATTGTCCAGATAGAATAAATAAGTAGGCTAGGCACCGAGCGTAGAAAAATAACAAGGCAGACACATGCTTGGCCTTGTAGTGCAACAATACAATTTAGTATCTGTGCATATTTTCTACATGGCAGGTCTCATGTTAATCATTTCACTTGTATTATCTTATTTAATCCATACCCAACCCTTTTTTGGCGAGGATACTAAGGCTCAGGGGAATAAGTGATTTGCCCAACATCATACAGCTAATAAGAGGTTAAACTAATTTAACCTCAAAGCCTGCTGGGGTTACCCCCCTGCTCTAGGGCTGTTTGGGGCTCCCTAGAGGACAGATTGTTATCAGCCTGAACCTCCCACTCTCTCTAAGGTGACAGCCTGACCTATGAGATCAAGAACAGGAAGAGTGAGGAGGAAGAGGAAGCCCTGGATGAATGGATCGAGGTGATGGAAAAGGTGTTACCTCTCTCCCTCATAGCCACCAAAGGAGGCATCGAATCTCTCATTTCCCTTTGCTCTACTCTCATTGAAGGACAAAGGAAAGGGGCACAAAGTAGGTACTGGGAACAGCATGACTAGAAAAATAACTCTACTCCAGGGAAATATGGAGGATCAGGAGTGTGTTGAATTGAGTTGAACTGGATCAAATAGGTCCAGACCCCTCTGGGCCCTACAGGTGCTGTGGAGCTGACAGACCCTGACAGGTAAGCTCTGAGCCCAGCAGAGTCCTCTCCCGACAGTATCTCCCCTGGCCTCATGTAATGCCCCAGCTCCTTATTACCAGAGCCCTAAGAGGGCTGGATGGGAATGTGGCCAAGCAGGATCTGGAGAATTGGTATAATCCTTGGATCCATGGGAGCTTATTGTCTCTGTTCTCTCTACCTCTCCTAGTGTCCAAACATACCTTCTGGCAGGACTGGCAGGAACAGAGCCCACAAAAAGTGATATCCTGCCCTCAGCCCCTGAGCCCAGAGCAGATGCTGCAGGACAAGCACACCACCTGCCTAAAGGTCTCCGAGGTGAAGTCCATGTTACAGGAACTCCTGGACTCCACCATGTTCAACCAAGGGGAGGTTAGGGCCATCAGGTACATGTCTGCTGTGGTGGAGAACCTCAATAAGGCCTTGATCCTCCAGCACAAGGAGAACAGGAGCCTGGAGGCCAAATACAGGCACCTGAAAATAGAGATGACCAAAGAACTCAGCAACCAGAAGCTGTACTTCCAGAAGTCCCTCCAGATCCTCGAGAGTAAGAGAGATGCCCTACTAAAGCAGATAGAAATTTTAGGGGGAAAGTACCATGACCTGCTCCTGATAAAGCATGCCCTAGAGTTCCAGCTGAAGAAGATTCAGTCTGCTGGAGGTCAAGCAGAAGACTTAGTCAGGGTCTTGGTTGAGTTCCCAGACGCTGCCAAGAAAGAAGCCTTCCCAAAGAAAGACACAGTCATGGAGGAAACCCAACAGGAGCCCAAGAAGGAGGAGCAGTTTTCACCACATTCCCCAAGCCCCATGGCCGTGGCCTGGGACAGTGGTGCTATGCCTTCACCAGATCAGCCTCTCTCTACCATGACCATGGAGTCAAGGATTGCAGATGTGTACAGGAGCAAGGACGTTGAAAGTCTTCAGCCTGTGTTGCCATCCTCCACGGATCACATGTTTTCTAAGAAATGGGAAAGACTGTCAGCAGAAAGCCCAGGCGACAGAGCCAAAGACCAGAAGGACTTCTTCCAGGAAGTGGCCTGGGAGAAGGAAGGACTCCAAATTAAGTCCCATTTTCAGAAGCAGCTGTCCCCAGAGAGGTCGAGGAAGTTGGCCTTGGAGAGCAAGGCAGAGGCCAGGGAAGAGGAGCTCAGCTGGGAGAGGCGGAGGCAGCAGTGGCAGCAGGAGGAGGAGATGTGGCTGCGGCGGCAGGAAAGGTGGGCCCTGCTGGAGCAGGAGCATGCGGAGATCCTGCGGCAGTGGGGGGCAGAGGCGGCGGCGAGGGGGCAGCGGCTGAGGCTGGACCGGGAGCCCGAGGGCCCGAGGAGGGGGCTGGAGCAGCCAGGAGAGGACACGGAGGGGAGGGTCTTCGTGCCCATCAGTCGCTGGAGGGACTCGGAGGGCGCGTCTTTGGCGCCTCCCCCAAGCCGGGCCCAATCTGCTCGCCAAGGCAGGAGGCCACGTGTGCCCAGGTCCCCTAAGATCCAGCAGCCCACCCCCCGAAACCAGAGGTCCATGAGTTCAGCCGAGTTTACCCAGAAACCACAGGCCCACCGGCTTCCCATGAAGCCCAAGAACTCGGCCTCCTTTCCTGTCACGGGTACATCCCCGCGCAGGGTGACCCAGCCTCCTGTGCATATAGCTCCAGTAACTCTGAAGGAGAAGGTATACCATCTAGACATGGAGGCCCAGAGGAGGAATCTGCAGCTCCTGACTGAGGAGGTGCTGGGGCTGCCCCGCTACCTGCACAGTAAGGTGCTGGAGCTCACCACCACCACCATGGAGCTGAATGGGCTCAAGCTATGGTGCCTCTGCCACAAGTACATCTGCTACAGACACTTCCAGAGCCTCCGGTAAGTCTTCCCTGGCAACCACTGGCACCACCCACACCCGTGGGCAGAGCCAAAACCCATCGAGAAACAAGGAGCATGGGGCATGGGCTGGGGAGAATCACCCAGGCCTGGACATGATGCCCCTGAGAGAGGGCCTTGCACCGGACACCCAGCCTCAGAGCCTTGGGCAACCCTGAGGTGTGGGAGGTAGAGCTCTCCCTCTGTGAGTCTTCCTACTGTCTTCCTGCCATCCTACTGACCTGCCCGTAACCCGCCTACGATGCTCCTCCATTTGCCTTACTTCCTCTTCCTGTTTCCAGCCCAGCCCAAGGCTCCTTACCTGACACCACCTCACCTCTGCTCCCTGGTTTCCCCATTTCTCACACACACAGAGTCATCCCTGGTTAACAGAGAGCTAGGGGCTAGGAGGACGCCCCTTCACCCACTAAATCACTTCCCTCTCTTCCCAGCCAAGACTTGATCAACCATATACAAGTCGTGCGAGAAGCTGGGGCTTCCTACAAGGCACAGAACCTCTTCCTCTTCCTGGAAAACGTGGACCACATGCAGAAACTCCAGCTCCAGGTGTGGACAGACAAGCAGAAGGACCTGGAGGAGAAGCGCAGAGAGTGCCTGAGCAGCATGGTGACTATGTTCCCCAAGGTGGGCCTCGCACCTGGTGACCTTCTCAAGGGTCAGCACGGCCAGCAGGAACAGGATGGAGCCATGGGGCTGTGGGGGTGTGCCTGGGGACAGGAGAGCAGATGGGAAATCAGAGAGCAGATTAAAGCCTCTGAACCAGGAAGAGGGGAAGGCAGGCGGCAGCCTGAGTAGAACAAAGGCAAGTTTTCCAATCTCCATATATGGGGGAGAGCAAGAGAGGGAAGAAAGGGAAAGTCACTCAGTTGTGTCTGACTCTTTGCGACCCCATGAATTGTATTGGACTATACATCATCTATACTATACTGTCATCTATACTATACTGTCATCTCTGGGGTCGCACAGAGTCGGACACGACTGAAGTGACTTAGCAGCAGCAGCATACAGTCCATGGAATTCTCCAGGCCGGAATACTGGAGTGGGTAGCCTTTCCCTTCTCCAGGGGATCTGAGGGACCCTCAAAAAGAGCTGTAGGGGACTTCCCTGGTGGTCCAGCAGTTAAGACTCTGTGCTTGCAATGCAGGGGGCACAGGTTCAATCCCTGGCAGAGAAGCTAAGGTCCCACATACCACAAGGTGTGGCCAAAAATAAATATTTAAAAAGAAAAGAGCTAGAGAAGGAAGCCTCTTCTGCAGGGGAGGTAGCCAGAGCCTGCAGTCCAGCTCTATGCTCAGATCCTCCTTCTCCCATGGGTCTCCTTGTCCAGCTCCTGTCAGATCTGGTTGCTCTCTAGGCTTGGTCTCCAGGTCTTCTTCACCCTCATGCTGAGGACTCCCTTTACTGCTCTCTGGGGACAGGTACCCTGTTTCCAATCCTGGGTCTCCCTTGTTTTAGTGGAACACCTCCTCCAGTCACTTCTTGACAAAGGGTTCCTGGCAGGTAGAATCACTGAGACCCTGGTTGTCTGAAAATGTCTTCACTTAATATCTACCCTTAACTGTGGTTGACAGCTTGTCGGTATAGAGAAGTCTAGGTTAGAATTCATTTTCTCTTACAATTTTGAAGGCACTGTTCATTGCCTTCCAGGTTTTGGCTTTGCTGTTGAGAGTCCAAAGTCATTCTGAGTCTTCCTCTATCGGGTTTGACCTAGTTTTATTCTCTAAGGGCTGCCTGCAGTTTCCTCTACTCTTTCCCTTGCTGCCAAGGCCAGAAAAGCATTGAGTGCTGACATGGCCCACAGGAGGCTAGCTGATGAATAGCAGTGACTCTGAATCTGCTAAGATGGGCCAGGAGGTAATCCCCCTGAGTCCTGAGCAGCAGTGGTCAAAATCTGGGGGAAGCAGTGTCCTGAGAGATTCAGCATGGAAGCTGAGTCAAGGCAGCTGGGAGAGCCTTGCCATGGAGCCCTCTCCCAACGCAGTTTCCTGTCTCCTTGTACTAGTCTTGATCACCTCCTGTGGCTGTCTTGACGTGCTAAATTGGTTTTGAGGTTGAGAAGGAAAGGGACCATATATATATAATTCTTTAGGCGGCCAGGGCAGAGGCTGAATGACTAGATACAGAGAGCATTCCAGACACAGTCTGACCCATGTCATGAACCCTATGAGTCTGCACAGTTCCAGCTGCTCTAGCTTCCTTTAGTTTTTTCCTTGCTGTTTTGCCCATTGTCTGGATTCTCCACAACAAAGGAGAAAACAGGAATAAAACCAGCAAATTGCAATTCAAGGCATTTCTAGGAAATGTGATACATTGAAGTCCCAGGGGGTCTCTGATTGGAGGGATTCCCGGGGCCTCCCCCTTTCTGCTAAACCCCAAGTCAGGCAGTAGTCGTGCTGGGCTGTGCTCAGCCACTCAGTCATGTCCATGTGACTCCACTGACTGTAGCCCAGCAGGATCCTCTGACCTTGGAATTTTCCAGGCAAGAATACTGGAGTGGGTAAACATCCCTCCTCCAGGGGATCTTTCTGACCCAGGGGATCGAACCTGTGTCTCTTGCATCTCCTGCATTGGCAGGCAGATTCTTGAAAAAGAAGATAAATTCCTGTCTCTCCGATGATGCCTCTCTGCTGGCTTCTCTTAGCTCCAGAAGGAGTGGAACGTTAACCTGCACACCCCTGTGGTCATCTCCCCGAAGTCAAGGAAAAGCAAGCCTCCTCCATTCCTACTGCGGCATAGCCACTCCAGCAGCCCCTTCTGCAAGGGATCCCAGGAGCTCTTTAAGACCAAACACCAGCCACGTGTGCCCCAGCAGATGGCCCGGTAGGTGCACGGAAGCCAGGGGCAGCTGGCTGGGTGAGTGGGGAATCAGGGAGCAGGGGTGAGCAGACTGGGGAGGGGACCAGAAGCTCAGTGAAGGCACAGACAAGCAAAGCCCACCCATGAGCTGCAAGGAGCCCAGCTTCTCAGCCGTGCTGCCCGGTGCTGGTCATGGGCCTAGATGAGGGGGTGTGTGTGTGTGTGTGGTATGTGGGCTTCAAGGGCCAGCATGACCAAGTGTGTTTCAAACTATGCAACTGAGGGACTCCTGGGATCCACAGTTGAGAACTCACAACCATTTCTACTCCGAGCATTGGTCCGTCCATAAAAATAAACTTGAGCCTTCCCACCCCGTGACCGCTGGGCTCAAAGAGAGACACTGTGAGCCACACCTCAACCGTCCTAGTGTGGCCAGCTCAGGGCTTCAGTCCCGGGGCATGTCTTGGAGGAACGGGGCTATCTTGGCAGCCTTTTCCAGTAGCTCCTCAATCAGAGGAGACTCCAGGAGGTGAGACTGAGAGTTGGGAAGGGAAGAGATGTGGCACGGAGGATGGTGACAACTATCTGAGGAGGGAAGAAAACACTAGAGAGCTTGTTGCTCCCCATTGTCTCCCTTTCTGCAAGCCAAACTTCATTTCTTTTTGCACTTTCCGCCTTCACACCCCAGCCAGCAGGGGAACCAGATGGAGGCCATGTGGAAAATTGATGTGGCTGCCTCCAGTTACCCCATAGAAAAGAAGACCCCCGCCAGCCTGTCCTGGGACCAGCTAGGAGGTTTCCCAGACACTCCCCGCCTGTTGGCACTGGATGTGCAGTCCTCCTTCCACAAAAGCTTGATGTCCCTCAAGGCCCGGTAAGGTGCAAGGCTGGATGGTCAATCTGGATTCAGGGACACCTACCCATTAAGGGCAGGGGGCAGAGTAAACACTCCCTGTCTCCAACTGCCCAACAGGTATCTTTCCAAACATTAATAATGACTCACTGTAACACATTGAATCTGCCCACAATGCAGGAGACCCAGGTTCGATCCCTGGGTTGGGAGGTTCCCTTGGAAAAGAGGAAATCTCCAGTATTCTTGCCTGGAGAATTCCATGGATAGAGGAGCTTGGTGGACTACAGTCCATAGAGCTACAAAGAGTCGGACATGACTGAGCAACTAATACTTTCACTTACCATACCACATCTGACAGACAGAGGCTCACCTGCTTCATCAGCCCTGAGCTTGGATCCCCACACCAACACCATTCTAGTTCTCTCAAAGACTCCACATGGCATCTCAGAAGACCGGGATGGAAGTCTTTTCTTTCCACTTATTTCCTGGGACTTGCATGTAAATTACTCAAGAGTGTATCTTGCCCAAGGCCTGGGGGTTGTTCTCAAGGTGAGCCAGGTGCAGGTATGGAGAGATGAGAGAGACCAAAAATCTCAGGATAAACCTGGGCCTGTCTTTGGCACTGTCGTTTCCTTACTGCCTTCAAGAACTGCCCCCGGGAAAAGCAGCTGAGGGGAGGGAAGTGGGGGACTCAGTGGGGCAACAAAAGGCTTTTCTGGTTAGGAAAGTTCAACTCTGCCTCTCTTGGCTTGAAGACTCAGGTTCTTCAAGGAACCCTTCTACATTACTAATGCCGGCTGTCTCTTGTGGCCCTGGCCGTGCACTAACTAAAGATCTCTGACCAGGATAGGAATTCCCCAGTAGTCCAATGGTTAGGACCTGGCACTTCCTTTGCTGGGGCCCCAGTTTAATCCCTGGTCAGGGAACTAAGGGGCTTCCCACGTGGCCCTAGTGGTAAAAAAAACTTGCCTGCCAATGCCGGAGATATAGGAGACACAGGTTCAATGCCTGGACCTGGACGATCCCCTGGAGGCAGGCATGGCAACCCACTCCAGTATTCTTGCCTGGAGAATCCCATGGACAGAGGAGCCTGGGGGGCTATAGTCTATGGGGTTGCAAAGAGTCAGATATGACTGAAGCAGCTTAGCACACGCACACAGGGAACTAAGATCCTGCAACAAAAGAATGAATGAATGAGTTAGACAGGGAGAGGGCACTGATGCCTGCCAGTTTAGACCTAACTGGAACCAAGCCTGCAAGATGCTGGTGCTGCCATTGTCCTCTCGACAGGGACTGGGGGTAGACAGAGTGGCCCAGCAGCATCAAAGGAGGCTGGTGCTCGGCTGTGAGCCCACTCTGAAGTGGTCCTGAGAGTCCCAGCTGGACATCAACATAGCCCAGCTAGTACATAGATACCGGTTTTCGGTTTCTGAAGCGATTCCAAGTGTGTGGGTGTGTTGCTGTTGTTGTTAGTTGATGTGGATACAACAGAATTGAGCAAACAGAATTGAGAATAACCGAAACAACAGTGTGGCAGAATTTAGAAACCCAGAAATCAACTGGGGCCGCACCCTGCTGAGACTGGGCTAAACTTGCCCTCAACTCCCACCCCCCCATAGTGGTGTCTCTCCTCTCTGAGCTCCTTCTCTGCATCTGTTTCAACCTGAGGCAAAAACCCCTTTGTTCTTCAGACACACATAAATGTGTGCACATAAATATCAAGTATACACACGCCACTTGGCCCCATGCGCTTCACGATGTTAGTAACTTTCTGAAAATTTAGGAGGGTGACAGAGACAGGGATTCACAGTGAACAGCACCACAGAGCAGCCTCCTTTCTCCCCGTCTCTGTATATAACATGCCGAAAGAATGCAAAAAATTCCTTCCTGTCTCACCCAGAGCTATTCCACCCACACCCAGCCCTCCACTGGGATCTCAGCTTCAGATTTAAGCACTTATCAAAATATTGTTCCCACCGAAGACTTTCTCTTTTCCAGGGGAATTTAGGTGAATACAATTTTCTTCTCCCTTTTCTAACTCCACATGCGTGTATTCAGTTTATCACAGTACCAGGTGTAGAAGTCAAGCCCTGCTGCTTCTGTCTTTCTTTACCCACATGCCAGGTGGGTACCACCTACCTGGATGTCAAGCCGATCCCCGACATTTCAGGGCAGTGCTGCCTGCCTTGTCCTGGGATCTCAGTTCTATGGCCTGAGAATCTGCTGCTCCTGAATGCAAGTTCTCTGCCGCTTTCCAGGCTCCTGCTGCCCCTGGGCTGGTGATCGTGCTGCTGTCTTTGTGAATTCTCTGTGTGTATACGCCTCTGGAGACATGCTGCTTCCACTCCCAAAAGTACATCCTCTCTTTGGCTGCCTGCCCCCAGCCTACCTCAAATCTGCACGTCCACCTGTTGTGTGGGTCCAGGCCACTCGCCCCTTTGTGACCTCGCCCACCTCATCAGCTCCCCTAGCTGTGCTCTCCAGTTCACAGTAGTGGCTAGTCTCCCAACTGGAACCCACTTCGGGCCAACTGTGCCGTTCTCCCCATTTGCTTGGCACTGGCAACCTGCCTCATCAAAGGCTCACTGGGATGTCTTCTCAGCATGTGGGGAAGGGCTCTTCATCTTCCCCCTGGGCTTTGGGACTGAGCCTCTCAAAGGCCAGCAGACCCCCTCCTCCAGAAGCTTTCTCTGCTTTGTTTTACACGTCTCCCCTGGGCTGTCTGACAGGTAAGATAGCTACATGCCCGCACACTCTAGGCACTGTGTGTAGTCCGAGAAGAATCTTAACCTCAACTCAGACTGCCCTGCCCTCCCTTGCTCAGAGCCTGTTTCTGCACAAAGTACACAGCGGTTCACGTGTGTGTGCCGAGGTGCAGCGAGCAGGGACTCATGCAGACTTCCAGTGTGGTGCTGACAGAGGAGAGGGCTTATAGCTTGGTTTCTGGGAAGGAACCAAGATAGGGGTGGAGAGGAAGAAGCATGGATGGGTAAGAAGGAGCAGGAAACAGTGAGGGAGGGGAGAGGGGGAATTCTGTGATGCGAAAGAAGACGAAGATTCGCAAGAAAAGCAGCAGAGGCCCTGGAATGTGGCAGAAACGTCGTACTAAGCAGTCCCACATCTGGGTCAGCCCTGGACTGGTCTCCCAGAGTCGACCAGGGAAGCAGCTGGGTAGGCTGGGTGGGCGCTCATATCTCAGGGGCCATGTCTCAGCTGCTCCCCAACCCATAACTGTATTAACCTTTCAGTGCCCCAGTGACCCAAAGAAAGGAAGAACAGGAACCCCCAGAGGAGTCAGCTGAGCTTGTTCATAAAAAGTCAAACGAGTCCTTCCCTGGAACCCTAAGAAGCCAGAAGGATCGAGACAATCCCAGCCCCATTCCGTGCCTTAGCCAGTGATTCTCAAACTTGTTCCAAAGCAGATTCCCAGCTACTGTTTTTAAACAAACTCTCTGGGTCCTGCTAAGTAATCCTAGAACTTTGAGAAACACTACTTTCCTCTTTCAGTCAGCAAACTGTACATTGTTAATAAAATAGAGATATGTTTATTTTTAAAATTTTCTGTCTCATTGCTAAAACTCACATCTCCCCAACTCATTTTTGGAACCAGGTCCATGACTTGGACCCCAGTCACAGAGGATCCCCCAAATGTTGAGCTTACCCTCTGGGAGTCGACCCACCAAGACAGCCATGATCAGTGTCTGGCACACATCAGGGCTCAGTAAGTCTTCATTCAGTCAGAGACATGGACAAATATGTAACTGATAATGAGTGTCAACACTTAGAAGATAGAACAAAAGAAGATAATACAAGTCAGAGCCAGGGGTGACCAGGTTTGTGGTGGTGGTGGGGGGGGCGGGGGCGCAAAGACAAGTGCCCTTCTGAGGAGTGAGGACACAGATGGAACAAATGGAGACATGAATCTCAAAATCTACATGGTGTGGGCTTAGGAGGCCATGCCTGTCTATTGTCTTAATTCAGGTAAGACATGGCTTTGGTTGGTTCACACAGCTTACAAGCAGAGTCCCACCCTCACTCTCCCTTGCGCTCAGCTGTCTGCCAGTCTCCCATTGGCCTCTGCCCACCCTTTCTCCCTTGTCTCACCCGGCTGGGCCAGGCCCTAGTGCAGGCACAACCAAACGTTAGCTAGGAAATCACCCTGTCCTCAGAGGACCCACAATCCAGTGATCCTGTTTCTTAGGAATGGCAGCCATGCTTGCTCCCGGCTTAAGGTTGAAACTTTGCAAGCAAGAGAAGAATATGGGATGCAAACAGATGGAGGCTTGACCTGATCTCTGGGCCAGAGCAGGATTTGATCTCTGAGCCACAGCTCAGTGTATCCCAAGGAAGCCTGCTGGAGGGAGGATGGTGAGAGGCATTCTTGATGCAGGTCACACACACTGGACTGCTGGGGTAAGAATGGGCCATTTCTAGCCTTTTGGGTCTATTCTTTTCAGGAGGGCTCACCCATGGTAGCCCTCATGCTAAATATATTTCTTTATAAATAATTTGAAAAGATTTTTATAACTTCGCTTTGGAAATTAACTATGAATAAGTTGTGTTTTTTTTTAAATGTGCAGTGCGCTGTGACTTCTCAGCAATCATCACCCATAGAGATGAAATCTAACAAGTTTTGTAAATATGAGAACATTTTGAATATTAAATTTGACAGAATAATGAAACTGACAATATTATGTTTTTTGTTGTCATTCAGTTACTCATTCGTGTCTGACTCTTTGTGACCCCATGGACTACAGCACACCAGACTTCTCAAACACCATCTCCTGGAGCTTGCTGAAACTCATGTCCAGAGTCAGTGATGCCATCCAACCATCTCATTCTCTGTCGCCCCCTCCTCCTCCTGCCTTCAATCTTTCCCAGCATCAGGGTCTTTTCCAGTGAGTCAATTCTTCGCATCAGATGACCAAAGTATTGGAGTTTCAGCCTCAGCATCAGTCCTTCTAATGGATATTCAGGATTGATTTCCTTTAGGATTGACTGGTTGGATCTTCTTGCAGTCCAAGAGACTCTCAAGAGTCTTTTCCAACACCACAGTTCAAAAGCATCCGTTCTTTGGCATTCAGCCTTCTTTATGGTACAACTCTCACATCCATACATGACTACTGGAAAAACCATAGCTTTGACTAGAAGGACCTTTGTTGGCAAAGTAATGTCTCTGCTTTTTAATATGCTGTCTAGGTTTGTCATAGCTTTTCTCCCAAGGAGCAAGCATCTTTTAATTTCATGGCTGCAGTCACCATCTGCAGTGATTTTGGAGCCCCCGAAAATAAAGTCTGTCACTGTTTCCATTGTTTCCCCATCTATTTGCCATGAATTGATGGATTAGATGCCATGATCTTTGTTTTTTGAATCTTGAGTTTTAAGCCAGCTTTTACACTCTCTTTCACTTTCATCAGGAGGCTCTTTAGTTCCTCTTTGCTTTCTGCCATAAGGGTGGTGTCATATGAATATCTGAGATTATTGATATTTCTCCCTGCAATCTTGATTCCAGCTTGTGCTTCATCCATCCCAGCATTTTGCATGATGTACTCTGCATCATAAGTTAAATAAGCAGGGTGACAATATACAGCCTTTCCCAATTTGGAACCAGTCCATTGTTCCATGTCCGGTTCTAACTATTGCTTCTTGACCTGCATACAGGTTTCTCAGGAGGCAGGTATTCCCATCTCTTTAAGAATTTTCCTCAGTTTGTTGTGCCCCACACAGTCAAAGGTTTTAGGGTAGTCAAAGCAGAAGTAGATGTTTTTCCGGAACTCTCTGGCTTTTTTGATGATCCAATGGATGTTGGCAATTTGATCTCTGGTTCCTCTGCCTTTTCTAAATCCAGCTCGAAATCTGGAAGTTCTCGGTTCACATACTGTTGAAGCCTGGCCTGGAGAATTTTGAGCATTATATAAACATTTAATTACATATTTTTTATATTTTAGTATTTTGGTGCCAGTGACTTTGCTCCCTCGACATGTGGGATCTTAGTTCCCAGCCAAGGATCGAACCCGTGCTCCTTGCAGTGGAAGCACAGAGTCCTAACTGCTGGACCACCAGGGAAGTCCCACCAATGATATTTTTAAAGGTTTCACATGTTTTCATAGGCTCTTGGCACTGTGATTAAGGTGCCCAGCAGCCAAACCCGTTCTGGTGATGGAGGACTTTGACTTTTTGGATGACTTCTCTCAAGCTCTCTGGCAAGCAAGCAGAGTGTCTGATAGAAGCTGTGAAGTCAAGAGGATTGCAACCAAGGAGATATATAGATGTAGTTAGTATACGATGTTTTTTTGGTATGAGGTTCTTTAATATTATATAAGAGCCTCATTTTTTTCAGAGCAAAGTTGATGTATTCGATCAAATAAGATATTGCCTTAACCCTCAAAAAAACAAAAACAAGGAAGCCAAAATATGAGAAGTAATACTGCTTGGCATATTTCTTGAAGCCAGATTTGGGAGTTGGCCATAGCTCTGCTTGCATGGCCCATAGTCTCAGGGGTCTCCAGGATGAGGAATCAACACCAAGGTGGAAGGTGACATGAGAGAAGGGTCTAATTTAGCCCTAACTGTGGCCTTCAAGGAGGTGTTGATGAAGTGAAAGAGACAAAAACCATTTGTAAACAATCAAGACAAAGAGCCAGGGAGGGGAAAGCCAGGTGGGATCTGGTGTGTCCCATGTGATGGGGAGGCTAACTTAGAAAAAGTCAGATAAAGGACGAGTATGACTCTATTGTTGGAAGAGTCCTCTTCTCCAAAAAAAAAGTGAGCATGGCTAAGACTGATCTAGTCTAGTGGAAAAGGTGGACAACATGCATGAACAGATGGTAAATCTGAGCAGAGATAGGAAAGTGTTTAAAAAAATGGAAATGCTAAAAGTGAAAGCTGTAATATCAGAGATGAAGAATTCCTTTGGCCAGTTAATCAAGTTGGACAAAAGCAGAGGGGAAAAAAAAATCTGTGAGCTTGAAGCCAGGTCAGGAGAAATTTAAACAAACTGTAACTCTAAACTAAGGAACAATTGAGCAAACCCAAAGCTAATCACCAAGATATGTAGGATAATGACAAGTGCTCTGACAGACATGATTGAAGTCCCAGAAAAAGAGAGAGAGAATGGGGCAGAAGAAATATTTGAAGAGAGAACCACTGAGAATTTCCCAAATTAATGAAAGAAAACCAACCACAGATCCAAGAATGTCAGAGAACCCCAAACAGGATAAGGAAAAACACACTTCAGTATAGCATAGCCTAATTGCTGAAACCAAAGATAAGAGAACATTTTGAAAGCAGCCAGAAATAAAAACAAATTATATAGAAAAGTAAGAAAGAAGACTTCTCAGAGACTTTGCCAGTCAGATGGTTCCTGAGGTCCAGCTGTATCCCTTGTAAGTCCACAAGATAACCCAGTGTTTTCCAGGACATTCCCTGTCTAGGGGCTGATATTAGCTTAGGTGGGTTTCAGTTACCTGCAGAAACAGTAGTGGGCTGGAATTAGCAGTGTCTCAGCTGAGCAGCGTCCTCCAGGGCATGGGCCCCACTTCTCCATAGTGCCCAGCCCCCTTCTCTCTTTATACACACCTGGCCCTGAGCTGGCTGGTGATCCTTAAAGACTCCTTATTGGCTGTGAGTTGGGAGGAGGTAGAGGAGAGAAGATTGATACACTAGTCAACTGGTCTGAATGCCCCTCAAAGAAGGCCCTGGGATCTGACTATTGCATCAAATTCTTTCCACAAAGGTGACCCAATCTGGAACAACCAAAGCCAAAGGCCAGCTGGTATACCTGTCAGGGCTCTGCTGAGGGTATGGTCATTGCTATTGGCAGTAATGTCTGTGGGGACGGGAGCAGCTGCCAGTATTTCAGGGTTGCTATGGGGGTCAAGAAGATTCAGGCTTCTTCTCTCACACCCCCCATTCTAAGAGTCCCTGTGTAAACCTCTGTCCTCTCACTTTCCAGAAGTTCCTTTACTATAGGAGCCACAGGGAGGCAGCAGAGAGCTTGTTTAAGGGCCTCGGCTGTCCTGGATAGGGAGAGGGCCGAACTGAATGGGAATGGCTGAAGGAGGGACACAGCCAAAGCTGGGTGGAGTTCATCTGAGAAGGTGCTTGGCTGAGTAAGGAGAGCAAATATGATCAATACAGGGAGAGAGACAAGGGATTCCAGACCCATCCTTTGGACATCTGGATCCATTCCTGGTGGCTTCAGCCTAGGGCACTTGATTCACTTACCCCCAGCAGGGTCCTCAGCTTTGCAGTTCAGAGATCTGTCCTTGTAAATGATACTTCAGGCAACTATTTTTTAGGAACTCTGCCAGGAGGCCCTTCCTTAAATTTGTATTTCCTTAAATATGTATCACATCCTCATTCATTCAACAAATATCTATTGGGTTACTCCTTGGAAGAAAAGTTATGACCAACCTAGATAGTATATTCAAAAGCAGAGACATTACCTTGCCGGCTAAGGTCCGTCTAGTCAAGGCTATGGTTTTTCCTGTGGTCATGTATGGATGTGAGAGTTGGACTGTGAAGAAGGCTGAGCACCGAAGAATTGATGCTTTTGTTCTGTGGTGTTGGAGAAGACTCTTGAGAGTCCCTTGGACTGCAAGGAGATCCAACCAGTCCATTCTGGAGATCAGCCCTGGGATTTCTTTGGAAGGAATGATGCTAAAGCTGAAACTCCAGTACTTTGGCCACCTCATGCAAAGACTTGACTCATTGGAAAGGACTCTGACGCTGGGAGGGAGGGATTGGGTGCGTTGCCATTTCCTTCTCCATTGAGATGATGAAGAAACACAAATTTCAGCAGAGGAGTAGGCTGTGAAAGTTTCACTCAACTTCCAGGGCATTTCTGAGATTACCATTTAAAATAGGGCGTGTCAGGCCTCACTGAGCTGACATTTGTGCAAAGATTTGGAGATAGAGAAGCAAGCTGTGAGGAAGGGCGCACAGGCAAAGGGAACAGCCTGAAGTGGGAGCATGCCTGGCATCTAGAGGGATGGCCAGGTCTCCCGTGGGACTGGTGCTAGGTGAGTGAGTGGGAGGAGAGTAGCGTGGAAAGTGCTGGAGAATGACTGGAGGACAGGTCACTTAAGGCCTTGTAGGCCACTGTAAGGAAGCTTTGTTTTTCAGTCTGAAAGAATAGGAGCCATTTTTACTCCGAATAAAATGGGAACCACTGCAGAATTCCAAGTAGAGATGGGACATAATTGGACCCACCCTTCCAGAGCATCACCCTGGCCACAGGGATGGGAACAGCCTGCAGGCGGGGAGGGGGAAGCTGACGATTCCCTTTCTACTCGAGAAAGTTTAGTAAAGGAACTCCAATGCTACTCCCCCTACCAAGATGCCTCTTCTGATCCTCCGTAAGGTGCCCCCTTCTCCTGGAGTTTCTCTCCATCTTTGCTGATGCATCTCTTCCAGCATTGGTCAGCTTTGTCTTTGTTCTAGAGCATTTTTTTTAGTATTTATTTATTTGGCTTAGTTGTGGCATGCATGATCTTTAGTTGCAGCATGTGGGATCTAGTTCCCTGGCTAGGAACCGAACCTGGGGCCCCCTACATTGGGAAGGCAAAGTCAGCCACTGGACCACCAGGGAAGCCCCTGTTTTGGGATTGTTGGTGAGCTGTCCTCAATCCCACCAGATCTTAAACTCTTTAAGAGCAGATGCCCAGTTGCTTTCGTAACTGTAGCTGCCCCCAGTACAGAATGCTGTGCACATAGTAGAAACCAAGTCAGATTTTTTCCCTAAGGAATAAATGATCCCACCCTTCCTTAATTGAGCTGCCTTGCTCTTGCCGCTGAGGCCTCTTCCAGGCTGCATTTCTGCCCGGAGAGCCACATCTCTTTGTGTTAAATGCTTAACCACCATGACAGTCCTAATTCTGTCTCTTAACCATACTACATGACATAGCTTGTCAATGACCTACTAAAGCAGCCTGTCAGAGCTGGCAGGAAGCACATGCCAAACATTGTTTGCCAAAGCTATTGCCTCTGGAGGCCACTGAGAACAAATTAAGTGAGTAATTACTGAATCTATAAACATTTATTGAGCACCTACTGTGATGTTATGCACTGTACCAGGCTGTAAGGGTATAAAAGTCAATTAAACAAACTTCTAAGGAGCTTACTGCAAAAATAGGATACAGGCTATATGCAAAGCACCAGAGTAATAAAAATACGGAGAACTAGGTCCTTGTCCTCCCAAGGACTTACCATCCACTCATCACTCATTTAGCGATTACTTAATGGACTGTGCTAAGGCTGGATGTGTAACGATGACAGTGAGACACAATCTCTTTTCACACTCCACTGTGGAGACAGAGTAGTAAATAGTGGGGATCTAGCTACATAAATACGGGGTCACACAGTCGGACACGACTGAAGCAAGTTAGCAGCAGCAGCAGCAGCTACGTAACAAACCCAAACACAGTACAGATGCAAAGTCAAATGGAGCACAAAAGAAAAGGATGTTCTCTGCAGAGAGTCTGGAAAGGCCCTCAGGGCTACGTGGGATTTCGACAGAAAGCTGAAGGATCTCTAGAACTAACACAGGTGGCAGGGTGGAGGACTACTCCAGGGGAATACAAGGGATTAGAATGTGATAAACATAGAGCATGTTTACAGACCAGAAAGTGGTCGATATGGCTGTAGTTCATCAGTAACAAGCCAGATATTACAGGAGCAAAGCTGGGCTGAGACTGGGTTTGGATGAGCTGGAAGGCCAAGCTGATGATTTTCCTTAGCAGGCAGTGGAGAGCCATGGATGATTTTCAAGGAAAGGAGTGATGTTACTAGACCTGTGCTGCAGAGAGGCAGGTGTGGCAACATGGAGAAGTTAGAGAATGGATGCAAGGAGACCAGTTAGAGGACTAGTAATGAAGTAAAGGCCCAGCTTTGATTGCATTTACTTATTTGTGCCTGTATTTGTTCACAGACATCTCAATATGTGCAAAGTCTTGCACTGACTGAAGGTAGTGGCAGAGCAGACAAGGAGAAAAATGAAAATAAGACCTAGTTTATGTCTTTAAGGATATTTTAACCAAGTGAGAGACATGGACCACTGAAATGCTACCAAAATCTTCCCTTGTTTCTGTCATGTGACACTTGGCTTCCCTCCTGTTCCCCACACCCCCTGGCTCTTGTGGGAGTTCATGATCTTCTGCCTGTAGGCCAGGGGTTGCTCCACTGCCCAGACTCCTCTCCTCACGCCTCAGGACATCCCAGGATGATTTCATCCTCCCTTATGGCTTCAAACATCAGCTCTATGTTGATGATTCCCAGATGATTCTCTGAGTCCTAAAGCTATATGCCCAAACACCCAACCGAGGATCTCAACTGGTTGCCCACTGGCACCTCCAACTCAGTTCATCTGAATACGTGCTAAGTCACTTCATTAGTGTCCAATTCTTTGCGACCCCATGGACTGTACCTAGCCTGCCAGGCTCTGTGTCCATGGGATTCTCCAGGCAAGAATACTAGAGTGGGTTGCCGTGCCTCCTCCAGGGGATCCTCCCGACTCAGGGATTGAACCCGAGTCACTTACGTCTCCTGCGATAGCAGGCTAGTTCTTGACAGCTAGTGCCCCCTGGAAGCCCACATGCAAGTATATTGGGTCAGAAATTATATTCATTTGTAATTTTGGCAAGTACTGACAATTTACAATTTACCAGTAACACATTAAAGGGCCTCTTTCTCCATAACCATGCCAAGGGCATATTGTCAAACATTTGAATTTTTGCCTATCTATAGGTGAAAAATGATACTGTAGTTTCAATTTTCTTGTGTGTGAAGTTGAGCATCTTTTCATATGTCTAAGAGCCATTTATCTTTCATGTTAACCATCCTATTTTGTTCTTGTATTTTTGTTCTTTCTCATATTGATTTGAAAGGATTTTGTATATATTAAGCAAATTAGTCCTTTTGTCTATGATATGAGGTGCAAACATTTCCCTCAGTTTGCCATTTGTCTCAGTTTATGGTGTTTTTTGCTCTGCACAAATTATAGATTTTTATGTTGATAGAATTGTCTTTTTTATGCTTTGGGAAATTTTGTGCTATTCTATTTTCTCTGCTGTGACATATAAATTTATAATTTTACTATTTTACATTTATTTAAACACAATCGATTCATATAGATTTATTTTAGTGTGAGGAATAGAGATACCAGTTTTTTTTTTCAGGCAGCTACACAATTGTCTCAATACCACTTACCATATAATCCATCTTTCCCCTACTGATAGGCAATGCCACCTTTATTACATGCTAACATTTTAAATGTCTTGCGCCTGTTTCTGGACTCTTTTCTCTTGATCAAATTGCCTTTGCTTGTGCTAGTGTCCTCTGGATTTTACTGTTTTAGCTCTTATTGGTTTAATATCCAATAGAGCTATTCCTCTTTAACTTTCTTTTTCAGAATGCTGTTATTTTTTAATGTAAAAATTTCCATATGAATGTTATATTCAGATTATGTAGTCTGTTGGTATTTTTATTAGATTGTGTTAAATTTATAGATTAATTTATGGATAGCTGACATCTTTATGATAGTGAGTCTTTCTACCCCAAAATAGAGTATGCCTTTCCATTTATTCCTATCTCTTTTTTGTGTTCTTTGATAGTAATTTCAGTTTGGGGCACCTAGATCTAGCACACTGTTAAGATTACTCTAGGTTACATTACTTTTTCCTTGCTATTGTAAATGATATTTTTATTCCCATACACTTTCTAATTGGCTATTGTTCATTGACTTTTTGTGTATAATTTGTACCCAGTTTGCTAAAATGTCTTATTTGTATTAGTTTTTCAGTTGATATCCTCTGATTTTCCAGTTAGGCTATTAAATCATACATTAATAATGGTAATTTCACCTCTTCCCTAGTTTTTATATCTCATTCCTTTCTCTTCTGAAATTAAGTAGGCTAGTATTTCCAAGGCAGTGTTATATAAAAACAGCCATAGGGGCTATCCTCATGGAATACCTAACTTTAATGGGAATAATTTAGGTTTCCTCATTAAGTGTGATTCTAGTTTTCAGACCGAGATGGAACAAGTCAGATGTTTCATAAAGTTTGCCTATGATTCTCTACCTTTCGGATTGATATTTCATTGAAATTCAGCCTGTGTATGAGACTTTCTTTGCAGATGGTTTCTCCTCCCTTGGAGAAAGAAAAAAAAAAGTATACAGATATCAAGTAGAGTATATGTTGACTTAAAATGCATTATGAGGGGGCTTCCCTGGTGGCTCAGTGATAAAGAATTTGCCTGACAATGCAGGAAACACAGGTTCAGGTTCCATCCCTAATCTGGGAAGATCCTACATGCCACAGAGCAACTAAGATCATGCCACAACTATTGAGCCTGTGCTCTAGAGCCCAGGAACCAAACTATTGGGCCCTTGGCCACCATGACTGAAGCCCACATGCCGTAGAGCCTGTGCTCCAGAAGAAAAGCTACCACAATGAGAAGCCTGCACATGAAGCAAGAGAGTAGCCCCTGTTTGCTGCAACTAGAGAAAAACCAGTGTAGCAACAAAGACCCAGTGCAGCCAAAAGTAAATAAATAAAAATTAATTTTTAAAAAATGCATTATGAGTCCAAAGTCATCTTTGTACTGGTCAAAGCTTTATTAAACCTGACTTTCTAAGAAGGTATATTTGAGCCAAGAGCAGTGCAATCCTGTGTCCTGACTGTCCAGAAAGTAGCAGTCTCAGGTGAAAGAAAAACTATTCCTGCTCTAATGGAGGGGAACATTATCAGACACTGGGTCCAAGACTGACCACCTGGCAGGAGACACTGGGACCCAAGCCCTAAGATCAGTATCAACAGCTAACATTTTATAAGCATTTGCTATATATGACCTACTTGTTTAGGCAGAGTGATTTATTCCTCAGAACCATCCTATGAAGTGGATACTATTATTTCCCAATATGATGAAACAGAGGCAAAGAAATATAACTTCTCAAGGTCACAAGCTGGTAGGTGAGATAACTAAGGTTTAAAACCAGGCAGAGCCTGGGAATTCCCTGGTGGTCCAATGGTTAAGGCTCTGAGCTTACACTGTGGGGGCGGGGGAGGTTTTGATCTCTGGTCAGGGAACTAAGATCCCATATGATAAACAGCCAAAAAAATAAAATGAAACAAAATTGGACAGAGCCTCTATTCTGTTTTTAAAAAAATCTTATTTAGGATTTATTTTTTATTTTTTGACTGTGGTAGGTCTTTGTTGCTGCGCACAGGCTTTCTCTAGTTGCAGCGAGCAGGAGCTACTCTTGGTTACACTGCATAGGCTTCTCATTGCAGTAGCTTCTCATGTTGTGAGCACAGGCTCTAGAGCACAGAGGCTTCAACAGTTGCAGCCCGCAGGCTCCGGAGTGCAGGCTCAGCAGTTGTGGTGCACAGGCTTAGCTGCCCTGCAGCATGTGGGATCTTCCCAGACCAGGGATCGAACCCACATTGTCAGATGGATGCTTAACCAGTGGACCACCAGGGAAGCCCAGAACCTGTATTTTAACCACCATGTCCTAATCCCTCAGATGAAGGAACCTGGGGCCCTGAGCAAAGTTTCAGGAGAAACCATGATCGTTGCCTCCATGGCCGGGCCACATCTGTCCTGGGGAGGGTGCTGTACTGTGAACGATTACTCTGGAGCCAGGGAGAGCTAACTGGAGGTTGGATAACTGGTGCTACTGCTAACTTTTCTTTATGCACACTCTTCTTGTTCCTTTGCTGGCTCCTTCTCTTGTTCAGTCGCTCAGTTGTGTTCCATTCTTTTTGACCCAATGAACTAGAGCATGGCAGGCTTCCCTGTCCTTCACTATCTCGTGGAGTTTGCTCAAATTCACATCCATTCAGTGGGTGATACTATCAAACCATCTCAACTTCTGCCGCCCTCTTCTCCTTTTGTCTTCAACCTTTCCCAGAATCAGGGTCTATTCCAGTGAGTTGGCTCTTTGCATCAAGTGGCCAAAGTACTGGAGCTTCAGCCTCAGTATCAGTCCTTCCAATGAATATTCAGGGTTGATTTCCTTTAAAATTGACTGGTTTGAACTCCGTGCTATCCATGGGAGTCTCAAGAGTCTTCTCCAGCACCACAGTTTGAAAGCATCAATTCTTCGGTGCTCAGCCCTCTTCATGGTCCAACTATCACATGCGTACATGGTTCCAGTAGGAAGAACCATAGCTTTATCTATATAGACCCTTGCTAGCAAAGGGATGTCTCTGCTTTTTAATACACTGTCTAGGTTTGTCATAGCTTTCCTTCCAAGGGGCAAGCATCTTTTAAAATCATGGCTGCAGTCACCATCCACAGTGATTCTGGAGCCCAAGAAAATAAAATTTGTCACTGCTTCCTCTTTTTCCCCTTCTAGTAGCCATAAAGTGATGGGACCAGATGCCATGATCTTAGTTTTTTGAATACTGAGTTTCAAGCCAGCTTTTTCACTCTCCTCTTTGACCCTCATCAAAGGGCTCTTTAGTTACTCTTCACTTTCTACCATTAGAGTGGTATCATCTGCATATCTGAGGCCCCTTCATGGATCACAGCCTTGTCATAGCAAAGGGGCTTGTATAACTCAATGAAGCTATGAGATATGCTGTGCAGTACTACCTAAGACAGACGAGTCATAGTGAAGAGTTCTGACAAAACGTGGTCCACTAGAGAAGGAAACGGCAACCCACGCCAGTATTCTTGCCAGAAGAACCAGAACAGTATGAAAAGGCAAAAAGATATGACACTGGAAGATGAGCACCCCCTCCCGCCCAGGTCGGAAGGTGTGCAATATGCTACTGGGGAAGAGCAGAAGTCAATTACTAGCAGCTCCAAGAAGAATGAAGCAGATGGGCCAAAGCAGAAATGATGCTCAGTTGCCTATGTGTCTGGTGGTGAACGTAAAGTCTGAAGGTGTAAAAAACACTATTGCATAGGAACCTGGAATGTTAGTTCCATGAATCAAGTAAATTGGACTTGGTCAAGCAGGAGATGGCAAGGCTGAACATGGACATCTTAGTAATTGTGAACTAAAATGGATGGGAATGGGTTCCTCCTCTACCTTACCTTAAATGTTGGAATCCCCAACACTTAAGCTTATGGCTAGACCATAAGCTTTTATTCCAAGGATGATGGAGAATTTTGAGCAGAGGCTTGACATGCATGGATTTCCATTTTAACGGGAATATTCTAGCTGCTATAAAGAAACTGAAGGAGAGTGGTAAAGATGAAAGCTGGGAGACTAGTTAGGGAACTCTTGCAATAGTCCAAGTGGGAGACAATGAATCCAGGAGATTTGGATCAGGAAAGAGTGTAGAAGCTGGTAAGATATGACCAGATTCTGGATGTATTTTAAAGACAGGGTGGGAGGGGTTGTCTAGTATCCATGCAGTTACTCAGGCCAAAAATCTAGATCTTATCCTTGATTTTTCCTTTTCCCTCATATCCCAAATCCAATCCATCAGCAAGCCCCTGTGGTTCTACCTCCAAAATACACATCAAAGTTACTATGTCTGTCCATTTTCACTGCCCCCACAACCCAGCTAAACCACCTGAGTTTACCTCTTATTTGGATCGATACAGTAGCCTCTACTCTGTTCTCTCTGCTTCCTCTTACTTCCCTACAATCGGTTCTCCACAAGCAGGCAAACGGATCATTTATAAAACTAAATCATATCACAGAATGGATGCTTTTGCATCTTTTAAGGACTTTCTAATGCAATAAAAATAAAGGCCAAGGGGACTCCTTAGTGGTCCAGTGGTTAAGACTCCATGCTGCCACTGCAGGGGGCACAAGTTTGATCCCTGGACAGGGAACTAAGATCCTCCATGCCGTGTGGTACAGCCAAAAGTAAATAAATATAGTTAATATAGGTGTTTTTTTTTTTTAGGAATAAAGGCCAAAATTCATACCATGAACCACAAGGCCTAAAATGATCTGCCCTGATGACCTCTCTGTTCTCATCTCCTCCTCCTCTCTTTTTCTTGATCATCCTGCTCCAGCCACACTAATCCCCATCCTGTTCCTCAGCCTCTCCAAATTCTTTTCTGCTTTGGAGCTATGCTGTCCCCACTGACTAGGCCATCTTACCCCAGCTCTTTGCCCAACTGACCCCTTATCAAATGTCAAATCTCAATTCAACCCTCATCTCCTTAGAAACCTCTGTGATAACTCTGACCTAGTATAGCTACTATGCTGTATTTAGGATAGTCCATCACATCTTGTATCAGAAAATACAATCTTTCAGGGGAAATACAGTAGGTTAATGCTTATTAAGCAAGATCACAAATGAACAGGGGACTCTTGTCTCCTGAGAGTGTATGAAAGCTATCATACACTCAGGGCCGGAAGGCCCAGCCTCCCATCTAACATTTGAATCACCTGGCAATGTTCATGTGAGGAGTACTTGACACCTCCACTGAGGGGTCCTACCTAGCCGCTAGACAGCTTTGGAATTGTACTTTTCTTATTCTGAGCTGCATTATGTTTCTTTAG
>SJYQ01013301.1:9444-89089 GCA_006410935.1 Redunca redunca
TTTCACAGCATCATCTTTCAGGATTTGAAACAGCTCCACTGGAATTCCATCACCTCCACTAGCTTTGTTCATAGTGATGCTTTCTAAGGCCCACTTGACTTCACATTCCAAGATGTCTGGCTCTAGATTAGTGATCACATCATCATGATTATCTGGGTTGTGAAGATCTTTTTTGTACAGTTCTTCAAATCCAAATTGATAGCTCTATTTTCCTAAAAATGGAAAATATCCCCAATGTACTGTTCTAAAACAAAACATTGAAAGACATCTTTGTTCATTTATTCCATCAATTTATTCAGTTAACATTAATTGTGGATCTCATATAAACCTGTGGACTTCCCTGATGGCTCCGATGGTAAAGCGTCTGCCTATTATGCATGAGATCTGGGTTTAGTCCCTGGGTCGGAAAAATCTCCTGGAGAAGGAAATGGCAGCCCCATTCCAGTATTCTTGCCTGAAAAATCCGATGGATGGAGGAGCCGGGTAGGCTACAGTCCATGGGGTTGGAAAGAGTCAGACACAACTGAGTGACTTCACACACTTTATAAACCTGTATTGCTTTAGGAATAGGATATACAAAACCAAACAACACAATGAGGTCCCTGTGCCTTATTATTGCAGTAACAGAGGCATATATACCATAGAGCTAAAATACAGGTATCAAACTCTAGGGACTAAAGTAAATTTCCTTTATTTAATAAAGTGTGTCAACCAGAAACCTATAACAATCATCATATTTAATGGTGAAATATAGAAATACTTTGTATCATAGTAGGAAGTGTAGGCAAGAAGGCTTGCTATTGTTGCTACTGTCTATTGTTCTTGCCAATGTAATAAGCCAAGAAAGATAAATTATATATAAATAGTGAAATGGAAAGATAATGTCATCATTTACAGATGATACTATCTAACTAGAAAAATCTATCAGAATAGTAGATGAGCTTTTAGATTAATAGATTTCATACACAAAATCAGTAGCCTTCCTATATACCACTACTTAGTAAGAACATATCATTTAAAAAAATCATATTAACATGGTTCTTCAGACAGCTACTTGTGCATCTTTGTAGATATATATGTCTGTGTATATATGGGGGTTCCCTTGTGGCTCAGATGGTAAAGAATCTGCCCACAATGCAGGGGACTTGGGTTTGATCCCTGGGTCAGGAAGATCCCCTGGAGAAGGGTATGGCTACCCACTCCTAGTATTCTGGCCTGGAGAATTCATGCACAGAAGAGCCTGGCAGGCTACAGTCCATAGGGTCACAAAGAGGTGGCTATGACTGAGCAACTAACACACACACACACACACACACGTATGTGTTATTGTTGGTGGTAAATCACTCAGTTGCGTCTGACTCTTTGCCACCCCATGGACTGCAGCATGCCAGGCTTCCCTGTCCTTCACTATCTCCTAGAGTTTGCTCAAATTATATATCTATTTTATTAGGTGATTTACAGTGTTGTGTTAGTATCAGGTGTACAACAAAGTGATTCTGTTATGTGTATGTTTTTTCAGATTCTTTTCCCTTACAGGTTATTACAAGATATTGAATATAGTTTGGTGTGCTATACAGTAAGTTCTTGTGTTTTTCTGCTTCATATATAGTAGTGTATATCTGTTAATCCCAAACTCCTAATTTATTCCTCCTCACTTTTTGGTAACCATAAGATTGTTTTCTATGTCTGTGAATCTGTTTCTGTTTTTATTTTTTTATTATTTTTTTAAATTTTATTTTAACTTTAGTTTACTTTACATTACTGTATTGGTTTTGCCAAACATTGACATGAATTCACCACGAGTGTACATGCATTCCCAAACATGAATCCCCTCCCACCTCCCACTCCATACCATTGTTTCTGTTTTTAAATAGGTTTATTTGTATCATTTTTTAGATTCCACATGTAAGTAATATATGATATTTATCTTTTTCTGTCTGACATAGAAATATATTTTTTTATCTTCTGCTCTTTGTGTGTTATACAGATGAGATTGTATTGTACCCACAATTTTGCCTATTATTCTTGTTGATTTCTGTGTAGTATTCCTTAATAAAGCTACACTGTGGTTCATCTTAAAAAATCGTATTAGCAATAAATGTGTAGCAAGCATGAACCTTCTGAATGGCACATCACCTTCTGCCAACCTTGTCCAAGGTCACATCCCCTTCCTGGAGCAGCCTGCATCCATTGCTAATCCTCATGGAGGTGTAAAGATCTGGGCCTCTTGGGCCTCTTGGCCTAATTTGGAACAACCCTGAAAGGTCATTTCATCTTTATAATTCAAAAATTATAATAAGAATAATAATATTAATAATTATCAATTATTTCTTGAGTAATTAATAGGTTTGGCTGAGGCTTTCACATTACAGCTTAACTTCTCCATCTGCCTAGTCAGCTTCTGAAGTCCCTTTTCCTCCACAAGTGTTGATCCCAAGGGAACTCCCTAATAATCCTCGTGCACACTTATCACCATCTGGATTGGCTTCTCCAGAACCCAGTCTGTGATGGTGAAGGCACAGAACCAGTGATGTAGTTGATACCATTAAGACAATTCCCACAGTGCTACATATTTCTATTTATTGTATATATATATCAAATACATTTTTAAAGTTCAGAGTAAGTTCCTGGCTCTCTTGAAATGCTATTTTCCTTTATTAGATGATGGATTTTGTGTTAAGATTTAGATTCTCTCTCTCTCTGTTTGTTTTTNCTTGTCCAAGGTCACATCCCCTTCCTGGAGCAGCCTGCATCCATTGCTAATCCTCATGGAGGTGTAAAGATCTGGGCCTCTTGGGCCTCTTGGCCTAATTTGGAACAACCCTGAAAGGTCATTTCATCTTTATAGTTCAAAAATTATAATAATAATAATAATAATTAATAATTATCAATTATTTCTTGAGTAATTAATAGGTTTGGCTGAGGCTTTCACATTACAGCTTAACTTCTCCATCTGCCTAGTCAGCTTCTGAAGTCCCTTTTCCTCCACAAGTGTTGATCCCAAGGGAACTCCCTAATAATCCTCGTGCACACTTATCACCATCTGGATTGGCTTCTCCAGAACCCAGTCTGTGATGGTGAAGGCACAGAACCAGTGATGTAGTTGATACCATTAAGACAATTCCCACAGTGCTACATATTTCTATTTATTGTATATATATATCAAATACATTTTTAAAGTTCAGAGTAAGTTCCTGGCTCTCTTGAAATGCTATTTTCCTTTATTAGATGATGGATTTTGTGTTAAGATTTAGATTCTCTCTCTCTCTGTTTGTTTTTCTGAATGTGCCATGAAGCGTGTAGGATCTTAGTTCATCTGTTCTCTGCTGTGCCCAGTTGCTTCAGTTGTGTCCGACTCTGTGCGATCGTTTGGAGTGTAGCCTGCAAGGCTCCTCTGTCCATGGGATTCTCCAGGCAAGAATACTGGAATGGGTTGTCATTCCCTCCTCCAGGGGATCTTCCCGACTCAGGGATCGAACCTGCGTCTTCTGTCTCTCCTGTGTCTCCAGCATTGCAGGCGGAGTCTTTACCGCTGAGCCACCAGGGAAGCCCCTTAGTTCCCCTGCTAGGAATCAAACCCACATCCCTTGCAGAAGAAGCTTGGAGTCTTAATCACTGGACTGCCTAGATTTTCTTTTTTAAATAATTTGAATCCTTTTACTTATTAAATCAGGCATCTTTTCTAGTTCTTGGCCTTTTCCAAACAGTTTCTCTTTTAACCACGGCATTTTGTATTTCCTGAGGCCTTGGTTGGTGTTGCATGTTTTCTGGGCATTATCTCATTTAATCAGAACCACCATTCTGGGTCATGGTTACTATCATTACTGTAGTTTTGCCCAGGAGGAAACAGGTTTCGAGAGGGTGAATAAGCTGTCCAAGGCCAAACAGCCATTAATTGGCAGAACTGAAGGTGCAGTAGCTCAGTCGTGTCTGATTCTTTGTGACCCCATGGACTGTAGCCCACCAGGTTCCTCTGTCCATGGGATTTCCCAGGCAAGAATACTGGAGTGGATTGCCATGCCCTCCTCCAGGGGATCTTCCCAATCCAGGGATAGAACCCTAGTCTTCTGTGGTTCCTGCATTAGCAGATGGATTCTTTATCACTGAGCCACCTGGAAAGCCCAACTTAAAGCCATCTTTAATGGTTTAATTCAAAGGCTGTGATGTTCATCGTTATTCTCTAGTGTCCCCGTGTGAGGGTGTAACACCCGTCCTAGAATTTTCTCTGTTGGTCGTCCACTCTCAGGATGGTGTGTTTTGCTCCGGACCTGTGATGTGATGACCTGGATGCAGCTGAAGTTGTTAAAACGTTCTCCAACTTGACCCAGACTTTCAGTTCCCTTATTACTTCATGGAGCATCGTATTCTAGCCATTCAAATATCTTTGAGGTTCTGGGCCTTGTTAAGTGGGGTTTATGTTGCTCAGCAGTTCCCCCACCTAATGCCAAGTTCCAGTCATGTGGTTATAAGAGGGCAGTGCCATGTAGTGTTTTTGCGAATTAAGGGCTGTTGTGAAACTTTAAATGGAGCATCTCAAAGTTTCCTTGTTGGAAAATCCTATGATTCTCTTAGCAACTGACGGGGGGCCCCATGGCAGGGGATTTTGCTTCACCAAACTCATTATGATGGTTCCCCCACCCAGTGTGCCTGACACCCTGAGATGCATGTTTGTTGTGGTATCTCTTGGTTTGCCAAATGATGGATCTGAGCTCAGAGCGGCTGCATTCTTTACCCAAGCCATCATGGCTGCAAGGATTCAAACTCAGGGTTGGAGACCCCAGAGCCCTGCTCTTTCTGCCACACCATGCTGCTATGTTTTATTTTGTTGAGATGGGGAAGGACACTGAGAGAACCCAGAGCTGGATGAAAGAATTGGGTACATATCAGATTCAAAGTGTGCCCGAGCTATGTTCTAACTGCTTGGGTGTCCATCGGTCTCTGCAGGCTACCTGTTCAGCCAAGAAATGGGCAAAGGGAGCAACAGACGGGGGCAAACATTTTCATCAAAAAGGAAACCAGTTCATTTTTAAGAAATGTTCAGGGTTCTTCTCCTGCCCCTCCTCTCCCAGATCACACTCTTTCTCAGCTCTTCAGCAGAGGCAGGTAGAAGTAAGCTGTACTTTTTTTTCCCCCTGAGACATCTAGAGTCACAAGAATATCTGAGATTTATTTAAATGGAGAAAGGAGTGATTGAGAAACTGACAACTGGGTGTAGGTAAGAGTTAGTCCTAGAGAAATGCTCACTGAATAGTGAGGAGGTGAATTTCCCATTAGCCAGGCAATCTTTTCCTAACCAAGTTGTGTTAAACTTGGTTAAAGAGAAAGTTCCAACCATCAGGTGAGTTCTAGAAGCAGATGCATTGTAAGTGAAGCCTTACCTTTTGGTGTTTTTAAAAATAGTTCAGAGGCTTCCCTTGTGGTCCAGTAGTTAAGAATTCGCCTTGCGGTGCAGGGGACAGTGGTATAATTCCTGGTCCAGGAAGATCCCACATGCTGCTGGGCAGCTGAGCCCATGTGCTGCAACTACTGAAACCCATGCGCCCTGGAGCTGGTGATCCGCAACAAGAGAAGCCAGCGTAACGAGGAGCCCCCGGTCCCCACAGCGAGAGAAAGCCCTCACACAGCAACGAAGACCCAGTGCAGCCAAAAGTAAAAAATAATTCGTTCTAAAAAAGCAGTTCATGGAAACCTGTAGAATTTCCCTATCGTGTATGCCTGGAGGGGAGCAGAAAATGGGTTCCTTGTGAGAATCAGAAGCACCAAGTGGACATTTAGGAAAACCTTACTTTCAAAAGTAAATGTTTATCAGAGGGTCCCCACACTGAGGGCTTTGTGTGGCTTTCGGGAAGAGTGTGGAGACCACGTGCAGAGCTTGTTCTGCTCAGCCTTTAATTATGCATCACCTTTGCTCAATGCCCCTTCTCTTTCCTTCGCCCACTGTGGAACAGAAACCTGAAAGATGTCGTTTTTGGCAGGTGTCCTTGCTAGAGTTCCGTGATTCTCACCCCACCCCCTTTTAAAACCATGAAAGGCGTGTGTTTCAGAAAGTCGAGGGAAATCACGCAGAGGTTCTTGGATGTTCAGAGGGGGGGCCTCCCATCCATGAAGGTGCTAAGATGGGTTGGCAAGGCCTGAGAAGACCTTCAGTCATCCTCCAGTTCGTCCATTTACTCAGCATGTTTACTGAGCCTTTTTACGGGCTGGGTATTGAGAGGCTGATGAAATAGATGCGGCTACTCTTCGCCAAGATACCCTGTGCTAGGAATGCTAGGAAGTAAGCATGTGATGATTAAATAAGTAGCAGTGATTGTCACAGGTATGAGGGAAACAACCAGGGGGAAATGTTTGAGAGGGTTAGTCACGCTGAGTGTAGAGGGAAGAGCACTGGAGGCAGAGGGCACAGCAAACGCAATGGCCTGCAGGCAGGAGCGGGTGTTCAGAGGGGTGGCTGGGAAGCCGGTGTGGCCAGAGTGTGGTGGGCACGGGGGAGAGGAGCAGGAGGCGATGGAAGAGCCTGCAGAGCCTGTTCCCAAGGGGCCAAGTGGGCCAGGCTCAGTGAGTGGGTTTAACGAGGTGAGCGGTGAGGGGCAGCTGAAGGGTTTTCAGTGGTATGTGGTTTTACTTGCATTTCAGGAAAATTATCCTAGCTCTTGAGTGGAGAACGGACAGGACAGGAGCAGGAGGCTGAGAAGGGAGCCAGAAAGGAGACAGCCAGTGTCGGCCAAAGGAAAGGTTAAATTAGGAGCATGGGATTCACAGATACACAGTACTAATACTGTATATAAAACAGATGACCAACAAGGCCCTGCTGTGCAGCACGGGCAACTCTACTCAATATTTTGTAACTATAAGGAAACTAACACCTGAAACTAGCATAACACTGTAAATATACTATATTTCAATTTAAAAAAATCATTTAAAAAAAAAGAAGTTGCCATGCTTCCTAGTGGACGGGAGTGAATCTAATTCAGCCCCTGCCACTTCGTTACTGTGCAGTTTTGGGCAGGTCTCCTAATCTCTCTAGCATGCAACTGTTCACCCCTAATAAAACAGGGACAAGTATTTTCTCATGTGGTTTCTGGAAGGAATAAGTATTCACAAAGTCCTCTATAAACCTGGACCATATGCTCATCTGAGCTATAATATGATTCATATTGAACGAAGCGGGGGTTCCTGCAGTGTTGGAAAAATCACTCAGCAGCCCCTACATGAGCAACGTTTTATTACTGCCTGAGGCTAAAAAGATGCTTTTGTTCCCTTTCTGCCATCCGTGTATCTCCAAGGGAGGACGGCTGGTTAAAAATCACATGGTGTGGTCATTTGTATGTAGTTATTTACCGCAGCGATAACTTGAAACGGCTGAGGGTTTTTGTTGTTGTTGTTGTTTAGCTTTATGTCTCTGGTGGGTGACACGTGAGTGTGATAAAGTGTGTAGGTGTGACATGCTGCCGTGAATGTGAGGAATGCCTGATGGAGGACCGTTTGACTTCCTACACCCCCTCTCCACTGACACGACACCACAGCTTTTAGCTCCCAATTACTGCTGCTAGGCCACCAGGGTCCCCCAGTCCAGTGGAGAGCTATATTCTCATCCCCCAAGTCCCTCAGTGTCTTAGGGTAAAGTCACAGAACACTGATTTTGGCTTTGAACAAAGCAGATCTATCTTTCATCATGAGTTTGGACCATTTGGAATCCTTATGTTACAAGGAAATATCCTGTTTCAAATGCAATTTTCTGTTATGACTCTGAGCAGATGCTAAGATTTGCTCCTCTGTCATCCAAGAGGGTCTCCAGGTTCCCAGAGAGACCAATTTAAATTGGTTAAATTGGTGAGACCAGAATGTTTGCTGGACAGGCGATGTGATGGTAAAAATGTTCTCCGTGTGTCCTCTTCAGCACAGCAGTCCCTAGCTCCACATGGCTTCTGAGCACCGGAAGTGTGGTTAGGACAAGGGGAGAGACTGAATTTTAAATTGTATTGCATCTTAATGAGGTTAAATTTAAATAGGCATATGCAGCTAACAGCGACTGTACAGGACGGTGCAGTTCTAGCCGAATGTTTCTTCTCGTGGGAAACTGCTCCTCTGAGCCCCAAGGGTTCTGTGAATTCATGAACTTGCAGACTACCCTGACTCCCTCCAAGATCCTCATCAGGGTTCATGCCTCCCGTGTTGGGGCAGTGCTGTAACTCATACTTATTTGGGGGCAGTTGTAGGGGGATCACTTTGCCATTTCTCCGTTTCACTGTTTTTCCTGTGGTGAGATTAACAAAGTGACGCTAAGAATGGCTCACCGAGAAGGCTGTCCATGGAGAGGCGTGTACACTCACACTGTGTGCCACCCCGAGCTCCGGCCTCTCTGTTCTCTCTCTGGGACACAGCAGATCCCAGGGAGGGTGCTTGTCATTTCCAACCCTTGGTGTTTAATACTGTCACCTCTGGCCTAGACCCTTGAAATTCAGTGGTTTCTTGGTGCACGCCCACTTTTTGGCCCGTGTGAGAAATTTCTGGAGGATGGTGATCCACAGTGTAGGGCCCCTGACTCCGCAAGGGCAGATGCGCCCTGTGTGTGTCCGCTTCCTGAGAACACATGTGTAATCAGGAGGCCTTTGCTGAATGGCATGTGGGTGGGTGGCTGAGCTCACAGTGTTCTCCAGAACCAGGATGCCTGAGGATTAAAGGTCAGGAATTGGGTGGCTCATTTGCCCAAGGAGGGAGAAGTTGAAGGTTATACTCATACAGATGGGGAAATAGTATCAGGGCAAAATACTTGGCAACATCATTTTTCCAGGCTGTAGGTGAGGAAAGGAAGATTGAAAATTTGCTCAAGCTTGATGGCAGAATGAGTGTTCATTGTGAATGGCATCTAATTCACTCCCATTCTAGAATTTGATGTCTGGGTGGGTCCTGCCCTTCAAATTACAGTATTAGCAGTCAGTACATTAGAGAGTAGTTTATACTCTACACAGCAAAAAACACTCAAAAGATAACGGATGAATACTGAATGGAGAACTGCTTAATTTTTTACATGTCCTAGGTTTCAGTTCAGTTCAGTTCAGTCACTCAGTCATGTCTGACTCTTCGAGACCCCATGGACCATAGCACGCCAGGCCTCCCTGTCTATCACCAACTCCTGGAGTTTACCCAGACTCATGTCCATTGAGTCGGTGATGCCATCCAGCCATCTCATCCCCTTCTCCTCTTGCCCTCAGTCTTTCCCAACATCAGGGTCTTTTCCAATGAGTCAGCTCTTCGCATCAGGTGGCCAAAGGATTGGAGTTTCAGCTTCAACATCAGTCCATCCAATGAACACTCAGGACTGATCTCCTTTAGGATGGACTGGTTGGATCTCCTCACAGTCCAAGGGACTCTCAAGAGTTTTCTCCAACACCACAGTTCAAAAGCATCAATTCTTCGGCACTCAGCCTTCTTCACAGTCCAACTCTCACATCCATACATGACTACTGGAAAAACCATAACCTTGACAAGACAGACCTTTGTTGGCAAAGTAATGTCTCTGCTTTTTAATATGCTGTCTAGGTTGGTCATAACTTTCCTTCCAAGGAGTAAGTGTCTTTTAATTTCATGGCTGCAATCACCATCTGCAGTGATTTTGGAGCCCCCCAAAATAAACTGAGCCACTGTTTCCACTGTTTCCCCATCTGTCTGCCATGCTTAGGTTTAGGGTATAATTTTTCTAGAGAGGAAAAGGGTTAAAATGTCAGATGCTGTCTCTCATAGTAATGAGGTGTGCAAAGTCCATCGACTCTGGTAGAAACAACATCACTTCCCAGGAGCAGCCCAGACCTGGGAGTGATGTCAGAGAACCTGCGGCCCCAGCAGACATGGTGCTATGAGAGGACAGCTGGTTCTTTTTTAAAAAGTCAAGTATAACAGGAACCATCTTTAATTTGGGGGTAGCCTTGTTTTCACCAGTGGTGGTCATCCCTCAAAGCTATTTTTATTCCTGCCAGGATGGCCAGGCAAAAGAAAGCCAAGCAGGGATTTTCAATTACAGGTAATTATCTGAATTGCAGCCTTGGCTTTTTCTCCTTGGCACATCTTTGTTCACACCCTGAGTGTGAGCTAATCTGCTTATAAACACGTGGTTTGGGTGCGTGTGGGGATATCTGTGGGCTCTTTATAGCTGTAGTTCCAGAATATGCATTTAAAGATTATGGTCAAATTTACTCTGATTGAGGAGTGTAACTTATCATAAAAGCCTCAGTCATTTATGTTTCCCTTTCCAATATAAGAAGTCTTATTAACTTACCCACTGAAAAGGTTAAGATCAAAGAAATCATAAATGCTGCACAAATACTATTTCAGGAACGTAAAATTCAGCTGTTTCTATTAACCGAAAAGAGTTGGGACAATCTCTTTGAAGGGAAACACCAAAAAGTGCTAACAATATTTTTCCTTTTTCTTTCTGTCCTTTTTTTTTTCTCTCCTAAGTGACCATATGGAATACCAATGCAAAAATGCAAACAGCAAATGCAACCAATTAAGACTTACAAAATAAGCAAAAAATTTTTCATCATCTTTGGCTGTAATTGTCTGAAGAATGCTGGTTCATGGACTCCAGATAATTCATGAGAACTGTGTGAATCATTTTAGACAGGTTCGTCCTTGGGGCTCCCCTGAGGGCATCGGCACTTATGAATCACTGTAGATGAGCTTGTCCTTGGTACAAATTGTGCTGCATTTAAAGTTGCTGGAGACACTTCCCTCATACAATAAAAGGCCTTTACCGGACTTTTCAGTGGCCTGAAGTTGAAGACATAAATACTGTTTTATATAGTGAGCGGGACCACTCTTTTATGATGTGTTTTACAGGTCTAGAGGATTTTTTGTTTCTTTGAGGTTTTCTTTGAAACTTCAGATTAGGGTAGTTCTTGAAGTAGAAGCTCTAAGTCCCCATGTCATCTGTCCCTGAGGGAGGCAGGGGAGCTGGTGCGAGAGATGGACCACAGACTTCCAGGTTCCTGGGGCCAGAGGCTGGCATTTTCTGTGAGAGGGGCTCTGCCCTCTATGTCATGTGGCATTAAAATATAAATTCGCAACTCCCCTAAAGTAAATTGCATCCTTACTTTTCATCCATTTAGCAAAGCTGTCTCAACTGGAATCACATGCTTGGTTCTTTTCCTGTCCTTGCTGAAATATGGGACCTGCTCTGTGCTTCTCTGCCTCTGTTCCATCCAGAACGTCCACACAATCACTGTCGCTCGTGCACCCCATTCTCACTTTCTGCCTGCCCATGCACTTTCTCCTATCCGATACTTCATCCATCCTTCAATTTGATCCTTCTTCCTATAAATTTTCGTAGCACTTTGTGTCTTATTAGGTTTATGTTAGAATTACATGTAAACAGATCTTGTCTCCATCTAAAGAAAAGTTGTTTTCCCTACAAGGTAACTGATACTTTATTCATCTTTGTAAACTCCACTGCACTCTGGTGTGCTAAATGAGTGCTTGTCAAAGACTGCGAGTTGCTCAACACCTATGTGCACATTCCTGTGCCAGGCACAGTGGAAGATGTATCGAAGAATGACATGGTCTTCACTCATGACACTTGTCAGTCACCATGCACCACAAAACATGGGGTGTTTCCAGTTATCTGCTGCTGTGTAGCAAACTGCCCTAAAGTTAACGGTGTGAAACAAGACCCATTTTATTGTGCTCAAAGCTTCTGTGGTCAAGGAATTTGGACAGGGCACATTGGGTGTAGCTCACCTCAGCTCTACAATACTAGAACCTCAACTAGGGGAGACATGTGTGGCTCAGGACTAGGACAGCTGAGCCTGGCGGATGTCCATCCAACTTCTTCATTCACACATCTGGCCCCTTGGTAAGGATGGCTGGAAGGCTGGGATCAGTTGGCCCTGGCACCTCCAGCATGGTAGCCGGGGGCTTGTGAGGGGCATGCTTTCTGCATGGCCATTGGTTTCTTCCAGAGCCAGTACCCTGAGAGCACTAGGTGGCAGCCACAGGGTTTATTCTGACCTGGCCTAGAAGTCATAGCATCACTGTGCATCACTCCCACTGTGTTCTAATGGTGACTAGTAAGTCCTGGGGCTTCCTAGGCGGCTCAGTGGTAAAGAATCCTCCTATCAGTGCAGGAAATGCAAATTCAATCCCTGGGTCAGGAAGATCCTCTGGAGAAGGAAATGGCAACACATTCCAGTATTCTTGCCTGGAAATCCCATGGACAGAGGAGCCTGGTGGGATATAGTCCATGGGGTCACAAAAGAGTCAGACATGACTTAGCAACTAAACAACAAGTCCTGAGACCTATCGAGATTCAAAGGGAGAAGAATTAGACTCCAACTCTTGACAGAGGAAGCAATGCACATATCTCCAACTCTTGACAAGGTCACATTGCAAAAGAGCGTGTGGAGTGAGGGATATTTTGTAACCATCTTTGAGAAATACAACCTGTGACAATAAGTGAAAGCCCAAATAAGTAGCACTCATGGTGGTTGTTACTGGGTGACAGGCGCTTGAGCAAAATGTCTTGGCGGATAAGATACCAGGATCTACCTTGAACTCTGGCTGGGGAAGGAGGAAGAGCAAGGGGTCCAAGGCAAAGTTCATCCGCAGTGATGAAGAGTCTTGTTCATGAGTAAGAATGGACAGTTATAGAATGGCTGGCTGAGTTGCATGGCTTGTTATATCTCTTCAATTAGATTTCAAAAATTTCTCCAGCCTTATTGAGATATAAGTGACATACCATGTTGTGTAAGTTTAAGGTGTACAACATGATGACATATATATATATAGTGAAGTGATTATCACATTAAGGTTAATTAGCACACTTGTCAGTTCCATTTTTTGTGTGTGTAGAAAGAACATTTAAGAGCTGCTCTCTCAGGATCTTCTAGTATAGATTATATAATTGTTAACAGTATTCACCTTGCTGTTCATTAGATCCCCAGAACTTATTCATCTTGCAACTGGAAGTTTGCATTCTTTGATCACCCTTACCTGTTCCCCACCTTGGAAACTAGCAGTCTACTCTTCACATATAAGTGAGATCATGCAGGGTATGTCTCTGTCTGTCTGACTTACTCCACTTAGCGTGATGTTCTATTGCAAATGGCAGGATTCCTTCTTTTTTTATGGCTGAATAACATTCCTCTCTCTGTGTGTGTGTGTGTGTGTGTGTGAGACATCTTTATTACTCATCCGTTGACAGGCACAGAGGTTGCTTCCATTTTTTTGACTACTGTAAGCAGTGCAACAGTGAACACAGCAGTGCACGTATCTCTTTGAGACGGTGATTTCGCTTCCCTCGAATATATATTCAGAAGTGGGTTTGCTGAATCATATTGTAGCTTTAAAACACGTTTCTGAGGAATGTCCATGGTGTTTTCCATAGTATCTGTGGCAATTTGCATTCCCACCAAGATGGTAGAAAGGTTCCCTGCCCCACATCCTCACCACTACTTGTTATCCCTTGTCGTTTTGATAATAGCCATTCTGACAGCTTTGAGGTGATATCTCATTGTAGTTTTGATTTAAGTTTCTATGATTAGTAATTTTGAGCTCCTTTTGTGTACCTATTGGCTATTTGTGTGTCTTCTTTGGAAAAGTGTCTATTAAGGCCCTTTGCTCATTTTAAAATCAGATTATTTGTTTTTATTCTGTTGAGTTGTATGAGTTCCTTATATAGTTTGGATTTTAACCCTTTACTGGATATATGACTTGCAAGTATTTTTTCCCACTCAGTTGATTCTTTTTTTACTTTGCTGATAATTTCTTTAGATGGACAGAAGCTTTTTATTTTTACTTTTGTTTCTTCTACTTTTAGTGTCATATCCAAAAAAAAAAAAAAAAAAAGCCAAGACCAATGCCGGAAAGCTTTTCAGAATTTTATGTTTTCAAGCAAGTCTTACGGTGTTTAAGTCTTATTCCATTTTGAGTTAATTTTTTGTGTGGTATAATATAAGGATCCAATTTCATTCTTTTGTGTGTAGATATCTAGTGTTCCCAGAACATTTGCTGAAGAGACTCTTCTTCCCATTGAGTATTCTTGACTTTTGTCAAATATCAGGGAACCATATAGGCATGGTTTTATTTCTGGGCAGTTGATTCTGTTTCGTTGGTCTGTGCGTCCGTTGTTATGCTAGTACCAGACTTCTTTGATTAGTTGAAATCAGAAAATGTGATGCCTCTGGCTTTGTTCTTTCTCAGGATTTCTTTGGCTATTTGGGTTTGTGTGTGCGTATTTCCATATGAATTTTAATAATTTTTTTCTATTTCTTGTAAACTAGAATTAAAAATGCCATACCATTATTGGTAGGGATTATGTTGAACCTTTACATCTCTTTGGGTAGTGTAGACAGTTTAACAATACTAATTCTTCCAATCCATGAACACAGGATGTCTTTATTTATGTCATCTTCAATTTCTTTCATCAGTGTCTTATAAATCTTTTACCTTCTTGGTCAAATTTGTTCCTAAGTATTCTGTTGTTTTTTATGCTATTGTTAACAGAATTGTTTTATTTATTTCTTTTTTAAGATAGATTTTAAAACTTTTTAGGGCAGGGCTGTTTAGTAGTATATTTGCTTGGGAGGAAGGTGAGATTTTTGTTTTCATTCTCTAAATTGTTTAATTAAAGCACATAGGTCATGTTAAATTTGTACAGTTTCCATCTAATGGCCAGGTGGGAAAGAAAATAAACCTTACCCAAATAGAAACGAGAAGAGGATATGATAAATTAGTTCTGCTCTTTTATTATCTATTTGCAAAGATTTCAGAAAAGTAATGGTTCAAAGTATTCTGCTGTGATTCCTGATAATTGTAATAGTCTCTTGGGAACATATTTTGTTGTTTAGTTGCTAAGTCATATGCAACTCTTGGCAACGCCATGGACTATAGCCTGCCAAGCTCCTCTGTCTGTCGGATTTCCTAGGCAAGAATACTAGAGTGGGTTGCTATTTCCTTCTCCAAGGGATCTTCCTGACCCAAGAATCAAACCCGGGTCTCATGTATTGGCAGTCAGATTCCCTGCCACTGAACCACCACCATTTGTGGGAAAATGACCTATGGTGAGACTATACCAGATAACTTATAAAAGCATGTGGCCCAGTCCTGGTCACTGGTGACTGATTGATCAATGTCAGTTGAATTCAAACATGACAGGTGCCAATGCTAAAGAGACCAAGAGGAAAGGAGCCCTCACTCAGATATTTGCCCATGTTCCAGGCCCTTCCCACAAATAAGAACCCAGTGTCTGTCTCCTTTTATTGCTGGATTAAGATCCCACAGTATCCATTAAAACCAAAAGCTCTAGCTCAGAGGTATAATAAATGATATCTACCAAGTGGTTTAATAAGGCTTTTGTGGATAGGTACGACACTGCTTCTTCTGAGCTTAGAGATGTTTAAAATAGCCAAGGTTAAGAAGGAGGGAAGATTTGAAAAGAAAAGCAGTAAAGAAGTGTGAGATCTAAACACTGAAAGGAAGTATTGGTAGAGCAAACAAGTAAAGGTTCAGGGGAATGTTTAGTAAGGTAGACATTATATTGGATTTACTGTAGGTGTAGGATTGGTCTGTGGAATAATGGTGCCTTTCTTTGGGGGGTGCTTTCTTTTTGGGGTGAATGTTCATTTCAATTCACATACATCTCAGGAAATGTTTACTGAGTGTCTGTTCTGGCTCATGCCCTGGGACCTGCTGAGATGAAGGTAACACGGCTCCTGCTCTCAAAGAGTTCAGTCTAGTTTGGGGGTAGGAGAGGATAGGTTAACCAATACATGCCACGTGTTACTTTATATATCATCTCAGCAGGACAAGAAGCAGTGGGGACTGGAGAAATGAGCCATTGTCTGGAGGAGTCAGGGCAAAATGAGCTTTGAGAAGAAGGGATTCAGGCTTCCCTGGTGGACCAGTGGTTAACACCATGTGCTACCACTGAAGGGAGTGTAGGTTCCATCCCTGATTGGGGAATGAAGATCCCGCATGCCACGTGGTGAGACCAAAAAATAGTAAAGGTTATTTTTCAAAAAAGGAAGGAGATTCAACCATACGGAATACCTGTGAGTGGGGTGGATCTGGAGAAATGAGGGTAGAGGAAGGGTGTCCATTGGGTCATGCCACGCGACAGCTGTTTGTGATCTTTGCCAAAACCAGTGGAAACAGCATGGCAAGGAGAATGGAATAGACCAAAGAGTCAATGAGTTTTGATGAAATTCACTGGAATTTAATGACCTGGTTTTATTACAGGTTTGAGGGAAGCTGCTTTCTTCTCTTGCTAATGAAGTGAAGCTAAGCTGCAAATCATTCAAGGCAATTGTGCTGGCTCAGTTGGCCCCCAAGCTGAGCAGATAGGCCCACTGTGATTTGAGGAGTTTGGAAATCTTGTGCGGTCGGTATTTTGACTCTCTTCTTCATCTCAGTCACGGTTCAGGCTTTTCACACACCACCAAGGTCTGGGGCAGGCTTCTCAGCTTTCTCGGTACCCTCTCGGGGCTCATGAAGCAGCAGGCCTGCCCCAGAGAGGTCAGGATTCTTTTTGTAAAGGCAGTGAACGCTACATGCAGCCCAGAGAGCCCGCTCTTGCTACCCTCCCCCTCTGATGGGCTCATACAGGGAAACAGATGCTTTCATATAACTCTCAGCATCGTAGCGGCTCTGCTGTACCCTAGCCTGAAATACCTATCCAGGACCAAATTCTTAAAACCCCAGGAGCCCTGGGGTGATTTTGAGCTCAGGCCTTGAACCTGTCATAAAATGTAATGGACGGTATATTTTTAACTGCTGAGACCAGGGAGTTCATATACCCTGTGAAGACTGAAACAACACAGCATTTCTTTCTGCAGCTTTGGAAGCATATTTTGAAGCATTTGAGAAACCACAGGATGGTGCCTCTCATTGTATAGTTTCCCGTTAAGACTTAGTCCTTGATCGTTTCTGTGCATGGACCTCTTTGGTAGTTGGGGGAAGCCTATGGTCCCCTTCTCAGAATAATGCTTTTAAAGTGTGTAGATAAAATAGACCAAATTTTAAAGAAACGAATTATGTTGAAATTCACATAACAAAATATTTTAAAGAAAACCTGCTTTTATGGTATAATAATATACCTGCTTTTTATTAACACATTAAATAATGAGCTTTTTTGAAATTTTGAAGTACTAAGGAGCATAGGCAATATTTCAAGGACTCTACCATTTGTAAATGATGTGCAGATATCTCGGATTTCTATTGATGATGGAATCGGAAGTCTGTTTAATGCTTCTGTGCTTTGCTGTTTACATTTATTTGCTTATTGAAGTATAATTTACAGTGTTGTGTTAATTTCTGGTGTATAGCAAAATGATTCAATTATACACATATATATTCTTTTTCATATTATTTTCCATTATACTTTATTATAAGATATTGGATATGATTCCCTGTGCTATACAGTAGGACCTTGTTTGTTTTATATATAGTGCTGTGTATATGTTAATCCCGGACTTCCTAACTTTTGTTAGGAAGTCTATCCCTCCCCTACCTTTCCCTTTGGTACCATAAGTTTGTTTTCTATGCCCATGAATCTGCTTCTGTTTTGTCAATTAGTTCATTTGTATCATTTTTTTAGATTCCACGTATAAGTGATACCATGTGCTATTTATCTGACTTCACTTAGTATGATCATTTCTAGTTGCATCCATGTTGCTGCAAATGGCATTGTTTCATTCATTTGTTTTGGCTTGCTGCTGCTGCTACTAAGTCGCTTCAGTCGTGTCCGACTCTGTGCGACCCCATAGATGGCAACCCACCAGGCTCCCCTGTTCCTGGGATTCTCCAGGCAAGAATACTGGAGTGGGTTGCCATTTCCTTCTCCAATGCATGAAAGTGAAAAGTGAAAGTGAAGTTGCTCAGTTGTGTCCGACTCTTTGCGACCCCATGGACTGCAGCCTACCAGGCTCCTCCGTCCATGGGATTTTCCAGGCACGAGTACTGGAGTGGGGTGCCATTGCCTTCTCTGTTGTTTGTTTGTTTTTGGCTTAGTAATATTCTATTTTCCATGTATGCCTTCTTTATCCATTTTCCCATCCATGGACATTTAGATTGCTTCCATGTCTTGGTTGTGTACACTTATAATGACAGAAAATGCTAAACTTTAGTGAGAGGTTAATAAAAATAAAAATGTACATATTTTTCTCCAAATTCACAGACCTCCTGAATTCTCTTCTAGGTTAAGAACCTCTGCTTTGTGATATAATTTTGGTTGAAAGTATAAAACCAACAAAAATCTATGATTTATGTAACATGCAGTGATAAATCATCAGCTGTTTAGGGCTGGTTCCTAGCCCTCTTCTTTGGGCACTGTGCCTTCTTTAAAACACGATGCCTCATGTATAGGAGACAAAGATGCTTCACGAACAGCTCTAAAAAAGAAAAAAAAAAAACAGATTTGCCTTGAGGAGGCCTAGCGCTGATCTGTGTCTTTAATTCATGGAGTGCTAGCTCTTGTTTTTCTGAGAATGAATAAAAGAAAGGCAAAGTAAAACCATGAGGTGCAAGTAATGGAGAATAATAGTCAACATGATAGTTTGCGTGTAATTCCCACTCTTTTCCCTTGTTGACTCAGATCTGCTTGTGTTTTGGTCACACATGAGCTCTGGGTCATCCCTCGCACTTTATTCAGCTTTTCTCACCTCTTTAACGAGATTGTAACCAACAAATTCAGTGTGGAATTGATTACAAGGTCTCCTGCATCTGGTTCCCCAGAAGCAGAAGCCAAAATGGGAATTTCTGCCAGAGATGTACTGGAAGCATGCGTGCATGCTCAGTTGTGTCCAACTCTCTGTGGCCCCTTGGACTGTAGCCTGCTAGGCTCATCTGTCCCTGGGATCCTCCAGGCAAGAATAATGGAGTGGGTTGCCATTTCCTTCTGTATGGTATATTCCTGACCCAGGGATTGAACTCACATCTCCTACGTCTTCTGTATTGACAGGCCGGTTCTTAACCACTGAGGCACCTGGGAAGCCTGTGCTGGAAGAGTGCTCCCAGAAGTGAGGGAAACAGGATGGGGCAGGGAAAAAAGTGAGTTAAGGATGTGGTCTCACAAGAAGTCCAGCCTCAGCCTGGTCCCATGAGAGAGCTCTGGAGTATGAATCACTACTTCCAGAGCTTATCCACCCGGAGGCCAGCTGTCAGACCACTGCGCCAGCCAGCCAGTGGAATGGGGCACATACTAGTTTTCTATGCTACAGAAAATGTTGCAAATTCAGTAGTTTAATACAAAATCCATTTATTATTTCTCTGTTTCCATAAGTAGTCTGAGCATGGTCCAGCTTGTCCTCGGTCAGCCCCTCAGGTATCAGTCAGGTCACATCTGAGGTTGGAGTCTTCTTCTGGGCTTATGTGGCTGGTGCCAGAATTCATGCCCTTGCAGCTGTGGAGCCCACAGCTGCTTGCTTCTTCAAGGTCGGCAGGAAGAGCATCTCCTGCCTCCAGCCTCTTAGCTCAAGGAAGAACTAAGCCCTCCATTAAAGGAGGCCCACCCAGATCATCTCCTTTTTGATCAATTCACATTTAGCTGATTGGAGACCTTCTTTACATCCACATAATCCTTTCACTGTTGCAATAGAATGTAAGTAAGATAGTCATGGGAATGACCCGTGTCCTGTTTATCCTTCCCACACTGGATGGGAGGGGCATGGGTCATTGAGGGTCATCTTAGGATTCTGCCTATCCCAGGGCATCCCCTGAAGGCATCTTTGGAGGAGGAGGGTCCCATCAGTCAAGGACAGTCCTCCCGAGAAGACTGTAGGTGCGATCCAATGCCTGTATAGCAGCTGCGGGAGGGGGTGCACCAATGGATAGAGGGCATCTGGGCAGGGCACTGAGGGCATCTGTTCTGTATGGGAATCTCCTGACCTTTGTAGTGGATGGAATGGAAACTCCTTGGTAGAAACCACTTGCCTCAATTGTAATCCACGATTCGTGGTGGACATGCCTTAGAAGATGCAGAATCCTTTCTGACATGGTGCTTTAAAACAGTGATTATTTTTTAACACTATCAGGCCCAACTAAACACATACCCCTTTTTATAATAAATACTTAATAACATCACTACAGTCATTAAAAGATAGGGAGCAGTCAAGGCTGATATGGAATGAGCTGCCTTGGGAGTCTTATTTCCACCCTTTGTCCTGTTTGATGTCACATTTTTATTGGCAAGATAGGCCTGAGGACACAGAGTCTGAACAAGGAGGATTTGTGACCTGCCAACCAGCATCTCCAGGGAGCGCTCAGGGCCTAATTGGTCACTATCGAGACCTTTTGCAGTGACCACAATCTGCCTTCTGTGCCCCATTTTTCTCCCAGGAAGAGGCTTGGATTCATAGGACCCACAGGGCTGTGGGCATCAGAGACGTCCCTGGCCACAGCCTCCCTCTCTGATCCCTGCCACATTTGTGCCCCTTCACAGAGTCTGGTGGTGCAGGATGAAGCAGGATGCTGGCACTGTGATCTGGCTCTGCCAAGTGGTTGAGGGTGAGATGTTGAGTGAGCAGGGACTCTTGTCTCTCCCTCCCTCCAAGTCCATATTTTATCTTTATATTGTGCACATATATATAAGTATGTATTTCTGCTGCCACAAGGTTTTGTAACCCTAGTTACTGTGTGAGGTCAGGTTCCCTGGATGCAGAGCTTGAGAGAGGGATTTCCTTGCACAGGATTTATTACTGGGGAGCAGGATGAGGCTGGAGAAGTTCATCAAGCTTGTGACCTCAGCTGGAGAGCAGCCTCAGCCTGATCGCATGGGAAACTCTGGGTCATGAAATGCACCACAGAGTTGTCCTGCCTCGAGGCAAGAGATAACCTCTTTTTTACCCCCATGCCAGTCAGTCATTGCCAGTGAGGCTGGGAAGGGGGCATAAGAACTAAGTGAGGTGGCTCTCATTTAACCAAGGATGTTTCTCCATAAGAGGAAGTTGGGAGCTGATGGCAACCAACTTGCAGCTTGAGGTGGGGGCACTGGTCCTGCTGAAGTCCCATCCTCCTCTCTTTCCATCCCGTTGGTCCTTCAGATCACCTCTGGGCTTCTTACCTTAAAGCTTGCTTTAAAAACTGTTAACAGTCCCCACTGCACACAGAGTGATGGACCTTTACCTCATTTCTGAGGTCCTGCCAACCGGTTCCCTGCTGCCTTCCCTCCCTGCCCTTCACCCTGTGGTCTTGCCCCACACCCCTTTGTCGAGTGGTGATGGTGATGGTGATGATGCCGTGGATAGAGAGAGCTCTTCCTGTTACCAGGAGCTCTCCATGGTGCTTGGCATCTGTAGTCTTTCATCTTCTCAATAGTCATGCAAGGTTTTCCTGCCCAAGCTGTTTTACATCTGAGAAAACAGGTTTGGAAGGATTAAGTTACGTGAGCAGCGTCACACCGTTTGTAAGAGATGGAGCTGGGACTCCTCCCTTAGACCCAGGACTGTCGATGTCAAAGTCCTTGCTCTCTACCTTGTCTGCGCCCTCTGTTCCTCGACACACAGTTGTCTGTTAGACCTCCCCATCATCCCCACCAACTGATTCCCATTCGCCCATCAGCCTGCTGAACATCTCATCACCTTCTCTCTGAGGATTCTTGACACTCCCACTCCTGCACCTTTCAGGGTCAGAGGCGGTTCCCTCTCACGAAATTCCCACACTTCCTGTCCAGGCATCTTTTTGCTCACACTGTCCTGCCTGCCTCCTCTCTGCTGCCCCACGCCTCACTGGTACCTGGGGCAGGTACACAGCAGCCAGGTGTTGGCTGCAAGCAACCTAGGTGATGTTTTTTCCGCTAGAGAGACGACTACAATGTCGGTCCACTCGGCCCTCCACTCCTGCCTGCACACGCCTATCGTCCCAACCCTGACCTAAGTGTCCTGTCCTGGCTGCTGCCTCAGCACAGTATTGTCAAGAGACCCAGGGAGTTCAAGGCAGAGCTGAAATCTGGTTCCTGCAGCTGCAATTACCACTGTGAGCCAACCCCCATCACCTCCCTCTGCACATGGCTTACACTGTAACGACAGCTTTCCAGGTAGGGGCTGAGGAGGAATAATATTCTCAACAAATCTATTATTTGATGCTGTTAATAAGATGCACCCCCACTTTAGAAACTTTAAATAGGAGGCTGAGGGAAGGCCTTTGATTTAGGGAAAGACAGCAGTAGAAGACAGAAAATAATTAACTGCCAAACAGCATCCTCAGGACCCTGGAGGACTGAGGCTAGAGGGCTGGTATCCTCAAGAAAGTCCCATGGAAGTGGCAGCCGTGGGCTGGGCCGTGGAGGGTGGAGCCTGTTCCGTGGAGATAAGAGCACTGCAGACAGTGGAGTCAGCAGAGCTGAGGCATAGGTGGGGACTGCAGTCGGGCTGGAGCAGATGCACTTAGCACGGTTTTATCCTCTTCCCTGAAAGCTTGCTTTATCATGTCAAGGTGCAGAGAGGAGATTCCAGGATTTTCACCTGCTTGCTGAGCCAAGTCAGTACTCCCTCACCCTTCCTACTTCTCCTTCACTATTGACAGCAGGGTGTCTCAGGGCATTTCTGTCCCAGCGTGAGGACTGAGGCTGACATGCCAGCTGGATGAAGGGCTTGTGGCTGAGACAATGTGGCTGAGGGTTGTGGAGCAGGAAGGCCTGCCTGGAGACTCTGGCCATATTTCTTTTGCTGGTAACACTGGAAGCCTTTTCTTCTGTGTTAGTTTCATAGTTAATTAATGTTTGTTGCTCAGTTGTGTCTCACTCTTTGAGACCCCATGGACTGTAGCCCACCAGGCTTCTCTGTCCATGGACTTCTCATTCACCTCCAGATATTTTTATCAGAGCCACCTTGGAGGTTTGAAGATAGGTGATAGGAAGAGAAAATTAAAACAAGAAGGGAGGAGCATTAGATTCTGAGACAGCATTCCATTTCCTCTGGAGGACACAAAAGCTGGATAATCTCCAGGCTGGGCCAGTTCCATGTGGTATCACTTAGTTGTCAAGTGATACATGGTGTTATCTATGGTATAATTAACATGTCTTTTTGCAAAGAACACTCTACAAGGATGTGTCATGCTCTTAGAAAATCATTTCCGAAGTCAAAAGTTCTAATCTCCCATTAGCATGTTTTGGGAATGAATGCAGAAAAAAAAAATCCCAAAATATATGAACATATAAGTTGACTAAATAAGCAATCCCCCCTTATGCACACATACTCTCAAATATAAAAACAAACCTTTTCAAGTATCCAAGGAGATATTGTTTTATCTTTGAAGAGGAAAAAGCATCAATGGGGTCATGTGATTTTCATAAACAGGATAATTTACGCGGATATGTCACTTAAAGAGTAATGAATGCTTTCATGACCTTCCTGGGCACTGATGCTTACCAGGGGATCATACATTTCAGGCTGATAATGATACCCATTTCCATATGATATTACATATAAAGTAGCGTGTGCATGCGTGCTCAGCTGCTTGAGTCATGCTTTTGTGACCCTATGGACTGTAGTGCGCCAGGCTCCTCTGTCCAAGCAATTCTCTAGGCAAGAATACTGGAGTTCTTTGCTAATCCAGGGGATCTTCCAGACTTAGGGATTGAACCCAAGTCTTATACGTCTCCTGCATTGTCAGGCAGGTTCTTCACCACTAGCACCATCTGGGAAGACCAAAGTTGTATGTAGTCAGAATTAAAATCTCTAATCTTGTCCAGAAACTTACAGAATTTTCTTCCTTGGTATTAATTTAAATTTTCATTTGTTTATTTTTTAATTTATAGAACTCTAAATGAAACCACGTGTGGCCTTAGCTTGTTCCCTAGTGAAATGGGTCCTTGAGACATGCACTGTTCATTTTGCAGCAGGGTGGTTTTCACAGATTTTTATATCAAAATTGCCATTTAAAAGATTGTGGTAAAAATAACAATCAGTTCAGTTCAGTTCAGTCGCTCAGTAGTGTCCGACTCCTTGCGACCCCATGAATCTAAGCACGCCAGGGCTCCCTGTCAATCACCAACTCCCAGAGTTCACTCAGACTCACATCCATCGAGTTGGTGATGCCATCCAGCCATCTCATCTTCTGTTGTCCCCTTCTCCTCCTGCCCCCAATCTCTCCCAGCATCAGAGTCTTTTCCAATGAGTCAACTCTTCGCATGAGGTGGCCAAAGTACTGGAGTTTCAGCTTTAGCATCATTCCTTCCAAAGAAATCCCAGGGCTGATCTCCTTCAGAATGGACTGGTTGGATCTCCTTACAGTCCAAGGGACTTTCAAAATAGTCTTCTCCAACACCACAGTTCAAAAGCATCAATTCTTTGGCACTCAGCTTTCTTCACAGTCCAACTCTCACATCCATACATGAACACAGGAAAACCATAGCCTTGACTAGATGGACCTTACTTGGCCAAGTAATGTCTCTGCTTTTGAACATGCTATCTAGGTTGGTCATAATTTTTCTTCCAAGGAGTAGCGTCTTTTAATTTCATGGCTGCAGTCACCATCTTCAGTGATTTTGGAGCCCCCAAAAATGAAGTCTGACACTGTTTCCACTGTTTCCCCATCTATTTCCCATGAAGTGATGGGACCGGATGCCATGATCTTCATTTTCTGAATGTTGAGCATTAAGCCATCTTTTTCACTCTCCTCTTTCACTTTCATCAAGAGGCTTTTTAGTTCCTCTTCACTTTCTGCCATAAGGGTGGTGTCATCTGCATATCTGAGGTTCTAGATATTTCTCCCAGCAATCTTGATTCCAGCTTGTGTTTCTTCCAGTCCAGCATTTCTCATGATGTACTCTGCACAGAAGTTAAATAAGCAGGGCGACAATATACAGCCTTGATGCACTCCTTTTCCTATTTGGAACCAGTCTGTTTTTCCATGTCCAGTTCTAACTGTTGCTTCCTGACCTGCATACAGATTTCTCAAGAGGCAGGTCAGATGGTCTAAATAACAATAGCTGCTATTTATTGCCCACCTTTGCTGCGCTAGGCATTGGGTTGGATGTTTCATATAATTATAGAGACTATTAAATCACTTTGAGTATGTCATGCCTTTCACTGTGGCCTTTTCTGAATTTCAGTTCTGAATTTTCTGTCCTCTTTCTTCCCCATGCTTCATTCTGCATATTTTCTGTTGACTTACCTTCTGAATCACTGGTCTTCCCTGCTCTGTCTAGTCTGCAGTTAACTGCATCTTCTCTTGTCTTCTCAGCACCTTGGCCACTGCCTTCTTGGTTTCTTAGTCTCATAACCCTGCGCATTGTGGAATCCACCAATGTCCTGAGAATAAATGTGGTGTCGAATATCAGATTTGTCTCCACATGCTTCTTTTCTCTTTAGAATCATGATCCTCAAGTCCTGGATGGAAGTTTGTCTTTACAGACTCATAAGACTGCCAGGGACTCAGAACTCCAGAACTCAACCTTTTAGCAACCAGTTCACAGACAGATTCTCAGCCTCTTATTCCAGGCTTCTTACAGACCTTTAAACAGCTCAAGGAAAGAGTTCCCAGAATCACCAGTCCCCAAGCTTTTTGGCGGCAGGGACCAGTTTCATGGAAGACAATTTTTCCGCAGACCAGAGGTAAGGGGGGTGGTTTGGGGATGATTCAAGCACATTACATTTATCAGTCATATGCCCTTCTTGCAAGTGAGGGGGAACAGCTATAAATACAGATGAAGCTGTGTCCCCCCTCACCTGTTCTGTGGCCCAGTTGAGGACCCCTACCCAAGATAGTTCCTTGACACCTTTTGGTTCAGTTCAGTTCAGTTGCTCAGTCGTGTCCGACTCCTTGCAACCCCATGAATCACAGCACGCCAGGCCTCCGTGTCCATCACCGTCTCCCGGAGTTCACTCAAACTCACGTCCATTGAGTCAGTGATGCCGTCCAGCTATCTCATCCTCTGTCGTCCCCTCTTCCACCTGCCCCCAATCCCTCCCAGCATCACTGTCTTTTCCAATGAGTCAACTCTTTGCATGAGGTGGAGTTTCAGCTTTAGCATCATTCCTTCCAAAGAACACCCAAGGCTGATATCCTTTAGAATGGACTGGTTGGATCTCCTTGCAGTCCAAGGGACTCTCAAGGGTCTTCTCCAACACCACAGTTTAAAAGCATCAATTCTTCGGCACTCAGCTTTCTTCACAGTCCAACTCTCACATCCATACATGAACACAGGAAAACCATAGCCTTGACTAGATGGACCTTACTTGGCCAAGTAATGTCTCTGCTTTTGAACATGCTATCTAGGTCGGTCATAACTTTTCTTCCAGGGAGTAAGCGTCTTTTAATTTCATGGCTGCAATCACCATCTGCAGTGATTTTGGAGCTGAAAAAAATGAAGTCTGACACTGTTTCCCCATCTATTTCCCATGGAGTGATGGGACCAGATGCCATCATCTTCTTTTTCTGAATGTTGAGCTTTAAGCAATCTTTTTCACTGTCTTCTTTCACCTTATCAAGAGGCTTTTTAGTTCCTCTTCACTTTCTGCCATAAGGGTGGTGTCATCTGCATATCTGAGGTTGATATTTCTCCCGGCAATCTTGATTCCAGCTTGCGCTTCTTCCAGCCCAGCATTTCTCATGATGTACTCTGCATAGAAGTTAAATAAGCAGGGTGACAATATACAGCCTTGATGCACTCCTTTTCCTATTTGGAACCAGTCTGTTGTTCCATGTCCACTTCTAACTGTTGCTGCCTGACCTGCATACAGGTTTCTCAAGAGGCAGGTCAGGTGGTCTAGTATTCCCATCTCTTTCAGAATTTTCCACAGTTTATTGAGATATACACAGTCAAAGGCTTTGGGATAGTCAATAAAGCAGAAATAGATATTTTTTTGGAACTCTCTTGCTTTTTCGATAATCCAGCGGATGTTGGCAATTTGATCTCTGGTTCCTCTGCCTTTTCTAAAACCAGCTTGAGTATCTGGAAGTTCACGGTTCACGTATTGCTGAAACCTGAATTGGAGAATTTTGAGCATTACTTTACTAGCGTGTGAGATGAGTGCAATTGTGCGGTAGTTTGAGCATTCTTTGGCATTGCCTTTCTTTGGGATTGGAATGAAAACTGACCTTTTCCAGTCCTGTGGCCACTGCTGAGTTTTCCAAATTTGCTGGCATATTGAGTGCATCACTTTCACAGCATTATCTTTCAGGATTTGAAAGAGCTCAACTGGAATTCCATCACCTTCACTAGCTTTGTTCATAGTGATGTTTCTAAGGCCCACTTCACATTCCAGGATGTCTGGCTCTAGGTGAGTGATCATACCTTCATGATTATCTTGGTCTAGAAGATCTCTTTTATGTAGTTCTTCTGTGTATTCTTGCCACCTCTTCTTAATATCTTTTGCTTCTGTTAGGTCCATACCATTTCTGATCTTTATCGAGCCCATCTTTGCATGAAATGTTCCCTTGGTATCTCCTTTAGACAGGTTTATATGTGTATGTGTGTGTTGTCTGGCTTTTCTAGTTGTTCTCAGTGGGATGGCAGATCTTCGACAAGTCCCTCTTTAGTATTATCACTAGAAATGCAAAAATCCTCAGTTACTTTTAGAAGAATCTTTAAGCTCATGACAGTTCTAAGCTGTCGTATAACACTGTAACTACCATTCTCATAGTTATGATTATTGAGATAACAGAAAAGGCCTCAAGACTTCTCATTTCTCTGACTGCCTGCAAGATAATCATAGACAGTAGAGTTGGGAGTGCAGTAACAGAGTTGGGTATAGAGCAGAGGAATTCTGAGAAAGGATACAGGAGGGAGTGGACCAAAAGATCTTGTTTGGAAAAAGAAAAATACTGAGGCCTTTAAAACAAAAACAAAAACCCATAGAGGGTTTTTCCCAAACCAAATATCTGGCTTAATGCTAGCTGCTTATTTGTTGGCCTTCTCTGTTATTTGCAAATTGAAAGTAAAACCAACCCTTCCTGTTTTCATTTAGTCTACTACTGTAGCTGCTAGTTAGCTAAGGAGGATAAAAACCCTTTATTTCTTGGAGAAAAGCAGTGTGAGGTCGGTTTCTAGTTCACCTGGCTGGTCAAGAGGTGTGTGGTGCTTGAGTCCTATTCGCATTGGGTCATGGCATGGCTTGGAATAGAGTCCCCCAGACAGTGGTGCGTATCTTCCATCAGCCAGGTAAATGGGAGCTTTGACACTCATACTCACCAGAGAAAATACCCTGGTTCCACGAGTAAAGGAGACAGAAGACTTTGGGACTTCTGACTCTCACAATAGCCTAGATGGATAATAGGATAATAGGGCAGAGGGTCCTCTCCTCTGGCAGGATCTTTGCGTGGCTGCCCCCTACCAGTCACAAGTATACCCTGGTGGGGTACACTTTGATTTCTTCTGAGTTACTTCAATTTCATTTTCAGAGCAAGGTCATGAATGACAAGGAAAAACTTGAACGACAAGGAAGAGTTCCCCATGAAGGAATGGGGGTCCTCAGTTATGTTTCCTTAGGGGGTCTCTCTTGCTGTTTCAGCAGACTCTCCTGGGCTCTGTGGTCCTTTCTCAGGGCCCCAACACAATAGCTATGTGTGTGAGGTGCGCCAAGGGAGAAGAAAGGTGTAATTCAAAGGAGAGCAAAGCCCATCCCTGGGAGGATAAGTGGACAAGCTCACAGTGTAGACAGAGGGTCTGTAGTGAGTTTGGATGGGCCAATGATGGGGAGGCTGGAATGGGGGAACAAGTTTGTGGAAGAGAAAGGAAGCCNAGAAAATACCCTGGTTCCACGAGTAAAGGAGACAGAAGACTTTGGGACTTCTGACTCTCACAATAGCCTAGATAGATAATAGGATAATAGGGCAGAGGGTCCTCTCCTCTGGCAGGATCTTTGCGTGGCTGCCCCCTACCAGTCACAAGTATACCCTGGTGGGGTACACTTTGATTTCTTCTGAGTTACTTCAATTTCATTTTCAGAGCAAGGTCATGAATGACAAGGAAAAACTTGAACGACAAGGAAGAGTTCCCCATGAAGGAATGGGGGTCCTCAGTTATGTTTCCTTAGGGGGTCTCTCTTGCTGTTTCAGCAGACTCTCCTGGGCTCTGTGGTCCTTTCTCAGGGCCCCAACACAATAGCTATGTGTGTGAGGTGCGCCAAGGGAGAATAAAGGTGTAATTCAAAGGAGAGCAAAGCCCATCCCTGGGAGGATAAGTGGACAAGCTCACAGTGTAGACAGAGGGTCTGTAGTGAGTTTGGATGGGCCAATGATGGGGAGGCTGGAATGGGGGAACAAGTTTGTGGAAGAGAAAGGAAGCCTGGGGTTTTAGGCTCAAATCAATGTATTCTGGGAGATGCTTTGTGGAGTTGGCATTTGGAGGTGAGAAGAGGATTTGTGTTGTAACAAAACTCAGTAGGTTCACTGCTGAATGACTTAGACACCCATTCCCTCTCCTGGTTCTCTGTGGTGATGGGAGGCTGCCAGGTCCACCGGGGGGCATCTTCCATGGGTTCTCTCTCATCCCCCACCTCTCCTCACCAAACTCCAGTCGTCTCCCTCCGCTGCTTCCTGTCCCCCTGCTGTGTCCTGGCTTGGTCCTCTTCCCAGGTGGTGCCTATGTTGGTGCGTGCTAAGTCGCTTCAGTCACATCTGACTCTTTGTGACCCTGTGGACCGTAGCCCACCAGGCTCCTCTGTCCATGGGATTCTCCAGGCAAGAATACTGGAGTGGGTTGCCATGCCCTCCTCCAGGGGATCTTCCCAACCCAGGGATGGAACCCAGGTCTCTTACATTGGCAGGCAGGTTCTTTACCACTAGCACCACTTGGGAAGCCCTCCCGGATGGTACTTACTAGTGGGAAAGAATCCGCCTGCCAGTGCAGGCATCGAGAAGTAAAGAGATGCCGGTTTGATCACTGGGTCAGGAATATGCCCCAGATTGGGAAATAACAACCCACTCCAGTATTGTTGCCTGGAAATTCCATGGTCAGAGGAGCCTGGCAGGATACTGTCCATGGGGTCGCGAAGAGTCAGATGCAACTATGGTGACTTAGCATACACGTTTTTCCCCGGGGCCCCTGTTTATACTGAACCCAGCAGACCTATACCCATCAGTCCACTTCCGTGCTACACCCTGAGGGATCTTTCAATAGCATAGCCTCCTTGCTGGCCTCCCTGCCTCCAGTCTCACCCCATCCATCCAAGAAACCAGAGGGATTTTTCTGTAACATAGCCTCTTGCATCACCTTACCTGCCTGCCAGCTCTGCCTAGAGTTTAGATCAAAATCAACACATCCTGTAAGGCCCCCTGACATCTGATCCCTGCTTTAGCCGTCTCTCCTCCCACCTGCCCACAAGCCTGATCTTCCCACCTTTGCAGAACACATGTAATCCACTGGATAGCTTTGGCCTCTCCCCCTGCTGTGTGTACCGGCCATGCCTGCTCTCTGGCTGATGTCTGTCTGTCTTCTGACTGAGTCCAGGAGCACCTCCTCTGAGAAGCCCGACAGCCCTTAGTCCAGATCGGGTACCCTGTTTGTGTTCCCAAGGCCGCCTCTATCCTAGCGTGTGTTGTACTAGGTCATCACTGCCTGCCTGTTGCCTTCAAGGTCTGTTTCCCTGGGGCCCAGCACGTTGCCTGGTGTAAAGTAAGCACCCAATAAATTTCGAATTGCACATATGTCAAGTTCCCTATAAAAACCTCAGCCGCTGCAAAATCTGCCACCAGTCTGAGGTTTCTTTTCCGTGTAGCCTTCTTCAGTTTTCAGAACAGGAGACTAGAGTAGATTTTCACCAGAAAAGAGGTGGACTGTTGGCTTTTGGTCTGTCAGAATAAGTGTGTATTCAGCTTGGGTAGTTTCAGTGTGTTGTGGTGAATATTTTCAAGCAGTAAAAAAATTTCAGTGATTAGGGTCTGCGCCCAAACCATAAACCTCCATCTACATCCTAAGGGGTCCCTTCACTTCAGTGCGGCGCTGAGCTGAGGAAAGCAGCGCTTCCAGAAATGCAAAGGAAGCCATGAAATGGTGCTGCCACCTTTCCTTTGCGGCTCAGATAAAACAAAGCACAGTGTGGGCAGGAAGGGCTGTCCTTTTGGGAGTGCCGATTCATTTCTATGTGCCATGCCCTCCCCTGCCTCCACCCGCAGCTCAGTGTGGGGTAGGACCCTTCTGCCCAGAGCTTTTGGGACACATCATAAGAATGTGTTTCTCAAACATCTTAGTTAAAACTGACGCATGCAGTCAGTGCCAGAGCACAGCATCTGTACCCCTAGGTGTCATAGTTCATCACACATAGCTGTGCCTCAACTAAGACTTCTTTCCACGTTGGTCATGGCTTAGACGGCTGCACATTTAGAAACAGCCCTCATATAAAGTCCATGGTAATTAGTTATTTGTCATCTATTCACATTCTTCCTGGAATGAGGGACATTTCTTTCTTGCCCTGTGTCCCGCTAAGTAGTTAAGTAATATTTCAGGGTGAGGTCAGAACAATTGGGATGATTTTTAAACAGCATTTGACGGACTTCAAGGAAAGCAGTTTTGCTTCTGGTTCTAAGAATGAGTCCAATTCTGTTACTTACTGGTTTAGGGGTGGAGCACAATTTATTTGAGCTCTGGGGCCTCTGTTTATCTCATCTGTAAAATGGGAGCAATACCAGCTCAGGTATTGTGTGGATTAAGTAAAAGGATGTCTGTGGGAGAGGTTGGCTCAGTTTCTGGAATACATGTGGTAGCCAGGAAACATTCAGTGACTTCTACCTCCCCCAGCCCCATCCTCCGTTCCTCCCCCAAGAATAGCATCGTGTAGTAACTGACTTCTTTTGACATGAAGGATTTAAATGCAGAAGCTTAAGGCAGTCACCCTTAAAGAAACACTGGAGCATTTATCTGTGAAAACATTAAGACTGCACTCATTCACTGTTCTCTGCACCCAGACTTTAAATTCTGTTTTGGAGAGTCAGTCAGTAGGCACCTGGATCCCAGGTTGGTGTTTTGCTCCCAGAAAGGACATGAGCATTAAAGATCTGCTCCTAAAATCTGAAATTTGAGAGAATTTTCTGGAAGTATCTTACCCAAAGTCTCACCTGTCTCTCCCCTGAAAAGTCCTGTGTTTTATTTATGCAAATGATTGAATCTCTTCTCAGCTGATTGCTTTTTTGAGCACAGAGATAAGTCGCCTGCTGGTCACTCAGACTCCCATCCCCAGAGTGATTTGCCCCCCATGCCCCACATGCAGCAGCCCCATCTGCTTCCCCTCCCACGCCACTCTGGCCTGGCTGCCATCTCTTCCCCTTGGCTGCTGTGGGAGATTTTCTGTGTCTCTGAACATGCTCTGCTCCACATACATACCTGCATGGAACTCCCTGGAAACACAGGGTTCTGTGCCCCAGTAAACCTGGGGTCACCCTTCTCTTTCTGGGAGGCAGTTGCTGTAAAAACATACAATAAACAGAAGACTCAGACCCCTCCATTTAACCTGGTGCCCCCCGCCCCCAGCTTGTTCAATCACAGACCCTTTCATTTACCCGCCTCCTGGGGAACTGAGGCTCACAGACCCATCTTGGAGAATGCCACTACCAAATGGTCAGATGGACTGCCATTCATTCACATATTTAAGCAGCTCTGAGTCCAAATGCTGGTGGGTAAGGACCTCTGTGAAAAAAAAAACTCTGTGTTAAAAAAGGTTGGGGGTGGGCAGCTCTATGTGCTAAACTGGAACCACCTCCATGGTACATGCTGAGTAAGGAAAGCAAAGTGCAGCCATCAGTTACCTAAATGTGCTTAGACTGGACAGATGCCCTGAAACTGATAGGCATGTCTGCCTCTGGAGGGGGCGCTGGGTATCCAGGGGGTTGGGGTGGGGTATGAGCCAGCTCCTCACTGTGTGCCTCTTGGGAACTTTAAAACTTTCTACTGTTTTGAACACTGCACTCGCCTGCTTCCAACTCCGCCTGACTTTACACAGAGTGTAGTTTGAAGTCCTTGGCTCTGCTTGAGGCTTTGGGGTTGGGTGGCCTCTGCCTGCCCACCTAGCACCTCTCACTCCTGCTTGTCTGCCAGCTCCTGCCATCTCTTCTTGATAGATGCAGGCAGTGAAGACATGGCTCTTTGGTGCTACTTCTCACATTTGCCCTGCTCCCCTTGGAAGCCCACCTTCCATAGCATGTGCTGGCCAGGGATGCAGGGAAACTAATGCTTTACTCCTGCCTCGCTCTCTAACTCATGAGCCTGGGGGAGTCAGGGTACCGGGGAGGCAGTGGAGCAGACTGGAGCAGAAAGGCCAGGAACTCCAGGATTGAGCTGATGTGACTCAGAATCCTTATTAGCCTTGTGGCCTGAGGAACTTGTGCCTTCATCTTCCTTTTATTATACAATGGAGGGGAGTAAGCCCAGCTCTCATGCTTTGGGTGTGTGGCTTACCTCTCAAGAACACCTTGCACAGTGCCTGGCATCTTGTCGGTGCTCATTGGGACCATCAGCCTATCACTCCCTTGGCTCTTGAAGTCCTAGGATCTGAATGAAAGAACACAGACCTGAAGTCAGACTTCACCCCTAGCTCCAAGGAGCCCAGCGCTGGGAAGCCATCAGGCACCAGTGTCCACAGATCAAAACACCATGGATTGGAAGGGTTAGCGCTGCACTGTGAGTACAGATGCTCGCCAGCCCGCCAACAAGCTTATAAGAATATTTGGAAGATGACTAAGGTAATGTCTTCCACATGCTAAAGAGACCATGATTTCACACCACGCAAGGTAGAGTGGGAGAACCCCCGCTCATTAGCGGAGTGACCTTGGACAAGACAGTCACTGCCCTTGGCCTCATTACCTCATCTTAAAATATGAAAGCAATAAAATCCAGCCTCACAAGGGTGGTTTGTGAGGCTCACATGGGGCGGTCCGTGCGGAAGGTCTTTGTAAACTGTTGAAATGCTCTGCACATGTCAGCAGCGCCCGCCGTTCACGTGCCTTGTGTTTATTGTTTCAGCGGAGAGTACAGGACGTCATCAGCCCCATCGTGTTCGAGGCCGCCTACAGCCTGGGCGAGCATGTGATGGGAGAGGAGGAGAAGGAGCTGCCAGCCCTGACCCCTGTGCTCCGCTGGAAAAAGGGACAAAAGATTGCCCAGAAGAATCAGGTACCTGAAACTCATGGTTGGGACCCCAGGTGGCAGGTGCACACACATGATAACGGCCCTGGTGGCATGGGAGCCCGAGGCTGGGCACCCCCCCTCCTGGGCCTCCCTTTCCCAATCTGCAAAATGATGAAATGTATGATTTGGGGGTTTGTGTCTAATAACCATGCAATTTAAACTCATTGAGGCTATTCCCAAACAGTTAGAAAATGATGATCCCTTTGAGGTCATGAACTGGCTGCTTGGTCTCTGCACTTGCATCCTTTTCCTGCAGTATTTCCAGAGCTCAGATCAGTACCTAGTGAGTGCTCTGCATACATGTTTTATTGATGGGACTGTGAGCGGGTGATGAAGCAAGAACTTCCTCTTGTTAGAATTGGTGGTTGAATTGAGAAAGCTCAACTCAGTTGTCTTTGGAAGGCAAACCACCATGAGTGCAGGCTGTCACCATCCTCCCCAAGCTCAGCAGATTCTGGGCTGTGCTGCTGTGTGGAGGAGCTGCAGGGCCATGTGGGATGCAGGCTGTACAAGGCCATACGGAGTAGGAGTGAGCCGTGAGCTAACACCACGTAGCAGCACTGGCCTGTCTGCCCCAAGCAATCTGGAAGATGTGCAGTGCTGACTCTGTTGCAGGAAATATGCATGAAATCTGTGATCCCAGGTCTGAGTCTAAATCTTTCTCTAACACCCAAGATCATCACAGATCCAGGACCTGGGGAAGGTCAGACAAAACTGTTTTTTGGCTAAACCAGACTCCTGGGTGGGGTGGGGACAAAGCTGTGGAACCTCTCATCAGCCCCACCCTCCACAGTTCTGACTGCTCTGAGCTTGTCGGAAAACTAGCAGATCATGACCCTCGCCTTGCAGATGAGAGTCGTAAATAGAACCTTAGAGAATCTGAGTTTGGAGTTCGAGATGTAAGATTTTTACCAAGATGTCCCCATCTTCTCCCAGAGTCTGTCCCGTGTGGTCTTGGGTCAGGTTCCCCAGAAGCAGTGCCTGAAACAGGGGTTTGGGAGCACTTGGTCTAATGAGTCGGTGTTCTTAGAGAAATCTGTAAGGAAAGGGAGGGGGGTGAGAGGATGTGCTCTCGGGCAAGGTCTAGCCTTGGCCTGAGGCTGGGAGCTCTGGAGCATAAATTACACCAAAGAGCCATCCTCTCCCTGAGGGAAGGGGCTGATCCTTTGTACCGCTTATTAGTCAGCCCTTGGCTGACTATGGCGGGTGGCATGGGGGATTGTATGACTGACTATGGGGAATTGTAACCATCCTTGAAGGAGACTCCCTCTTGCTGTGGACAGTTCTCCCAAAATTAGAGAGACATTTTTTTTAAGGACTCACCAACTTGCAAGCAGGATAAACCCAAAGTGTCCTAGGTACATCATTTTGAAATGTCACTATACCTAAGACATAAGGAAAATTCTTAATGCTTCCATGACAAAGAATACAGGATGGTTATAGTGGGGAATATATGTCCACTCACAACATAATTAGAGTCACGCTAAGTAATCCATTAGACTTCTTATTAGTAAGATTGGAAGCTAACGTATGTGAAATAAGGGCTTCAAAGCTCTGAGAAAAGGTGATTTTGAAACTAGGGTTTTATACTTAGCCTAAAAGTCAAGTATGAGGTTGAAATAAAGTCATTATTCAGACAAGCAACAGCTACCTAGAAAGTTTACATCCCTGGTAACCTTTCCAAGGAAGTTACCTAACATGCACTCCAAGAAAAAAGGGTGACAACTAAAAGGAGCAAAAAGTTGAATGTGAGAACAAACTCTTAGAAGTCCACTGATAAGAAATTCCAGGATTACAGTTGTGTAGCATGTCTAAAAAACAGTTGATCAGTTTAGAGCAAGGGATTAATGAACTTTGAGAAGAATGAAGCCAGCCATAGACAGAATGATAAGAAAGCAGCAAATAATCAGGATACAGTGTAGATAGAATGTATGTTTTCTATAGATACAAAAAATAAAGGCAATCAAAAACTCCCGGAAAAGTAAAAATACGGCTAATATGTCATGGTTCAATATAAGACAAAACATGGTAGGCTGTTAAGCCTGTAGAACAGTATGTGGAAGAGAAGGATCTTAATACTAGAAACATTGCCCCTTAAGTAAAAGTTGAGTTTTCTGGTAGTTTAACTTTGTACCTGTGTAGAGGAGGATTTGTAATCAGGACATTTGTCTTGGCTCTGCTGTGGATAGTAATCATGAGGCCATAATACTAGCACTGTTCATTGGTGTTCAGTATTTACAATCAAACCCAAATCAGAGCTATGGTTATAGTGCCTAATATACATATCATTAAATTTTACGGCATAGAGTTTAATATAGGACAACAGAAGTTGTTTTAATATCTTAATTTTTTAAATTAGTGAGGCAAAGATGTAAAACCTGATGAAACAGTAAAAAGCTGTTTATTACTTAAAATTTCAAAGGTTACCCAGGTTGGTAAAGGATCTCAAAATGGCTGGATGGAAACTTGCTCTAAAAACCATTGACTGGGTAGCTTTCAGGGAGATCATCCCTCCAAACTGGAAGGCCGTGACTAACTCCTTGAAGCCCTGGAACGAGACCCTCACTTCCAGGTTGGCTACTCTGCCTGAGAAGCCATCTGCCATCGACTGGGCTTACTCCAAGGCCAACATGGCAAAGCCTGGCTTGATGGATGACTTTGAGAAGAAGTTTAATGCCCTGAACGTTCCTATAGCAGAGGATAAATATACTGCCCAGGTGGACGCTGAAGAAAAAGAAGATGTGAAAAGTTGTGCTGAATTTTTGTCTCTTTCAAAGACCAGGATTCAGGAATATGAGAAAGAGCTGGAGAAGATGAGGAACATAATTCCATTTGATAAGATGACCACTGAGAACTTGAATGAAGTCTTCCCAGAAACCAAATTAGACAAGAAGAATTACCCCTACTGGCCTCACACGCCAGTTGAGAGCTTATAAGCTCAAGTCTGGGAGAAAGCTCTGGCCCTCGAATTACAAACTCTGGACATTAAAAATGATTACATAGTAAAAAAGAATTGCAAAGGTTACCAGTAGAACAGTGCTTCTTAAAGTGTGGCCCCCAACCAGCAGTATCAGCCTCCCTTGGGATAAGGTCAGAAAAGAAAATTCTTGGGTCCCACTCCTGACCCTTTGAATTAGAAACTCATGGGGTGGATCCCAGAAACCTTAGTTTTAACAAACTGATTAGGTGAGTCTGATGCAGTTAACATTTGAGACAGGAGAAGAGCTAAGAGGAACTATCTATCTACCTGTCAAAACTAGGAAGGTGAATGGTAGGAGGGGACCTTTATGTAGGTGAGTTCAGTTCTTATCTATCATGGAAGGAATTCAGTGAAATAATGTCTAAATCTGATAAATCAAGAAGAAATAGGATTGATACTACTAATTTTCTAGGAATTTTCTAGTATTTTCTAGGGACATGGAAATAACCATCCAAAGAAACATAAAGGGACATAACCACAATGGGTAATAGTGGTTCCTCCTGAGAGGAGGACTCAGTATAGAGAGGTGTGGGGTAGAAGGTTATTATTTTAATCATGTGATTCTTTGGTTGAAAATAAAGTGAAAGAAAAATATTGTCCTTAGATTGAGAAGATTGTCTAGGAGCCTGAGAAAAAATTGGGGAGAGTGATCCTTGCTTTACTCCTTTTCCTGATTTTATATATATATATAAAAGATAATTTAATGATCTTCCTCCATGTGTCTTCCAGATGTTGGCTCAGTTTAAGGGGAAGAAAAATTCTGAGAGCTAGGCCCACTGTGTGAAGCAGAGCTGTTTTTTAACTTGTGTGTATGTGAGAGGTCCACAAAGAGCATCTGACCTCTTTTACAGGAAGGAATAAGCTCATTGGAGCTCTTCATTTTGCCAGATAACATTAAAATGTAAATGCCATAGTCTCTTCAACCAAAAGGCACCAAACCCATGTTGGTGCACAGGATTGCACAATGGAGCAGGTTAAATTATGGTAATCTTTTAGAGTCAAGAGTCTTCCCCCATTGATGGTCTAGTTCAGGTGGAATAACTGCACAGACAGTGCATATAACATGTAGTCAGTGACTAAAGCATGTTAAGTGCAGGCTTACTGATGGATCCCAGGCTTTTGGCAGAGAGTAAGAGTGAGTGAGGCAGGCAGGAGGCCAGACCTTCCCTCTGCCGGGTGAAGAACAGTCTTGGGAGAAAATGGCCTCCAGGGTGGGTGCTAGGCTGTCTGAGTGAATAGTGGGGTTGCCACCAATGCTGAGGATGGATTGGGATTCTGGGCACTCAGGGGATATTGGCGCTCTACCCTGAAAACCTCTGTAGGACATACAGCCTGTTGAGTGCATTTTTCCACCTTAAAATTATAAGGAAAGCAGAGACCTGCCTGTCTGTCTCCTCAAGAAATATTTAATATAAAAGTAACAAGTGTTTTATCCATTAGTCAGAAGAGTATTTAAAAGAACTATAAATCTAAGAGCAGTTCAGTTAATTGAATGTCTGCTACATGTAAGACCTGGATAAAAAGATAAATGAAGCTTTGCTGTACTAGTAGACTTAGAGACTATAAGAATAACATACAGAACAGAAAGCCAGATTCAGACTAATGTGTGTGAATTTCACTCCGAGACCTCTTCAGCTGAAGATGCTCCAACTCAATGGACATAAATTTGAGCAAACTCCTAGAGATAGCAGAGAACAGAGGAGCCTGGCATGCTGTAGTCCATGGGGTCACAAAGAGTTGGACATGACTAAGAGACTGAACAACAACTCTGCAGAAGGGAGTATTGGAGGGAGATTCATGGAGGAAGTAGGATTTGGATACTTGGGACTAGAGAAGTTTGACTAACAGAGAAGGGACTGATGGATGCTAATGGTCTTCCATGTGGCTGAAGTGAGGGGAAGGAGATGGGCCTTCAGGGCTGGAGGTACAGTCAGACAATCTAAGGCTACCTGGTTACTGACCAGGGAGTTGGACCTGATTGGTCTTGTAGGGAACAGGAGATGATCACATCTTCTTGAGACAGTCTGCTTGGGCGGGGGTGGAGGGTGGGGTGGGGAGGGCCACTAAGGAGCTCTCACAGTGGCCCCAGGAAGTTCTTTCAGGTCAGTTCATAAAGGTCCTGTCTGATATACTCATAGTTCCTAGAGGGTCTCAGCTGCTGAAAGAAGGTGGAACAGTCCTGGGAAGCCTGCTGGCCTGTGTGCTGGGAAAGAAGCAAGACTATCACTGGGGCCCTTATGTTTCCCCTCCAGGTGAGCATACTAGTGGCAATGACAGAGGCCCTCGTTTCATACCCTGTACACAGAGTAGAGCTTCGGAAATGATAACTGCTCTCAGGTTTCCTCAAGAGGACCCCCAAAGGGACCTGGTGGGAGCTGGGCTTCCAGGCCACCCACTGAAGTAGACAGAATGGACCCTAAAGAGGCCCATACCCTCATTCCTGGAATCTGTGAATATGATGCATTACATGGCAAAGGGACTTTGCAGGTATAACTAAGGTTATGGGCTTTACACTAGGGAGGGTATTCTGGAATATGCAGCCAGGCCTGATCTTTCTCCACCTGGAGGAAGGAGGAAGGTGGTAGAACAGAAGGTCAGAGAGATCTGAAGCTTGAGAAGAACTTAACCTGTCATTGCTGGCTTTGAAGATGGAGATGCAACTTGACAAGGAATGCAGACAACCTTGAGAGGCCGGGAGAGGCTCCCTGATGAGTGTCAGCAGGGAAATGGGGACCTCAGTCTTACAACCACGGGGAAATGAATTCTTCCAATAACCTGAATAAGCCTGGAAGCAGATTCTACCCCAGAGCCTCCAGATAAGGACCCAGATTAGGTAACGCTTTGATTCTGGCTGTTGATCCCCAGTACCCAGCACTGCCTGACTCACAGAGGTTGCTCAGTAAACCTGTCTCACTGAAGAGAGCCCTTCTGAGGGAGCACAAGGCTGGGCCCTCCCGTGGGGTTTGGATGTCATATCAGAAAGTCTCCACTACAGATTCAGCAAAGCTCTATATGTGCTCTGTGAACTCTCTAAGAATTCCTCCCAGGCAGGAGAACCTGGTGTGTGATTTAGGATGATTTTCCTACACCACAACACATTTGTGCATGTGTGAATATATTTTTTTTTTTTCAAAGACCAAGATGAAGGAGACATAGCTGATAAAACCAAAGGCATTGGCTGTGTTAAGAATACTCACTTTGTCATCTTTCAAGGGAAAAGTGACGTGTTTTACTCTAATATTAACATTTTGCTATGTCAAAGCCATAAACTCTGAACCTCCATTGTGCTGGAAACCATCACCATCTGGACCTCCTACCCAAGCCCCTCAATGCCAGGATGTATTGGGTGCCAGCACTGTGCCCATGAAGACTCACTGTTTGTTCAACCTGGACATTAGGTAATGCTTTCCTGGCTGAGGTGCCTAACTGGCTTCAAATGCCGTTATTTGCAGCGAGAAGGTTTATTTTCATTATCATATACAGAGTCTCTGCAGAAGAAAGGAAAGTTGAGAGATTGGCAGGGAGGAGAGAACAGAGGAACTTCCAGACATCAGAGCTGGACAGGTATCAGCAACCATCCAGCCTGTGGCACACACCTGGATTCAGGGGAGCAGGCTGGCCCAGTGGAGGAGGAGAAGGTGGGTTAGAGGAGGAGGTGTCCACCTTCCTCCCTGTTTCAGCCAGATTAATCCTACTTTTATAGGCATCATCTGTTCGGCATCAGCTTCAGGCTAATCTTTTCAGAAAGAGCACCATGATGAAATGTGTGGGAAAACCATCTAGTTTTGGTTACATGTGAGGAGAACAAGTGCGTAGTTCAGCATCACTGATCAGAATGTCTGGCTGTGTCTGCAGCTCACGCTTCCCGTCAGTGTTAACCCAAAGAGCAGAGGAGAGGACACACCTCCTGTCAAAGGCCAGGCTGTATTTGCAGTCACCTGTTGAATTTTTACAGCTGCTTCTTCAATGCTAGATTTTAGCTTTGCAATTGTTTTAAAATGTGGGATTCATTTCATTCTTTCTTTTATTTTCTTTAATATTCAAAGAAGATTTAGTATTTGCCCTTATCAAACTCTTATAAAAATTGAAGAGAGGGGAACACTTCCTAACTCATTTTATGAGGCCAGAATTACCCTAATCTCAAACCAGATAAAAACAGCACACACAAAAGAAAACGGTAGCCCAGTATCTCTGATGAAGGTAGATGTAAAAATATTCAACAAAATGTTAGCAAACTGAATTATGACTATCTTTGCAGTTTCTGGAATGGGTATGTTCTGGTCCTCTAAAACTCTTTTCAGAAGAAAATAGTGGCTTCCCCCAAATCTTTAGCCTGTAAAGATTTCTTCTGTATTGTCCTGCCTTATTGAAAACCTCCTCCACAAGCATGTGGAGTGCATGTGTAAACAAGCGAGGGTGCACGTCCAGTGGACAGTCTCTAACTGGGGAAGAAACCCTAGCCCCTTTCTCATTATCTTCTGAGATGACTCAGGGAATCAAAGGCCAGACTCCTGCTACTTGAACTGATGCCTGGGGCCCATTCAGGCGAGTTTCTTGCAGAGGGGAGGGATCTTCTCCAGCTTGAAGCCATCTTTCTCGTTCCTAAATGCCTGACTACCTCTGACTCAGTGGCTTTTAGAACCTGACTAGCATAGTATTCCTTTCCTCTGACAGCACCAGCCCTTTTCCTTGAAATCATTGGTTCTGTTTCCTGCATCTTGTGACTAATTAATAGTAACTTTCTTTAAAAAAAAAAAAAAAAAGAAACATAGAACTCAAATGATTCCAGGGTATAAATCAAGGCAAAGAAATTCTGGCCCTTCAAAAAGAGAAGAAGGCTTCCCAGGTGGCACTAGTGGTAAAGAATGCACCTGCCAATGCAGGAGACGCAGGTTTGACCCCTGGGTTGGGAAGATTCCCTGGAGAAGGGCACAGAAACCCACTCTAGTGTTCTTGCCTGGAGAATCCCAGGGGCTACAGTCCATGGAGTTGCAAAGAGTTGGACATGACTGAAGTGACTTAGCATGGGTGCGTGCGGCGCGTGCATGTACACATGCACGCGCGCGCGCGCACACACACACATACACACACACACAGAAGAAGAAAAGAAAGATATTCTGGTCCTGGGGAAGGGGGGAGTAGTAGATCCCTAGAGAAGAGTTAACACTGAGGTTGTAGAGGGACATGAAATGTGGTGTGGAAAAGGCCTCCCAGTCCCAGGCGGACCTGGAAAGGGCACTGGGAAGGTCCAGAGGCCAGATACAGGCCCAGGTGGGCAGGACCTCTCTGAGCATCTCCACTGTCTACCCAGTTATCACAGGGTTTGAACTAGACCATCAAAATGTTGCCTTCAGGCAGCAGGGGTTGTTCTTCCAACCATAGGGCCATGATGTAAACCAAAGGGTTCCCAAAGAGAGAAGCATTTATTCCATCCAGGTTTTCCACAGAGTAATTAGAGATACCAAGGGAACATTTCATGTAAAGATGGGCTTGATAAAGGACAGAAATGGTATGGACCCAACAGAAGCAGAAGATATGAAGAAGAGGTGGCAAGAATACACAGAAGAACTGTGCAAAAAGATCTTCAAGACCAAGATAATTACGATGGTGTGATCACTCACCTAGAGCCAGACATCCTGGAATGTGAAGTCAAGTGGGCCTTAGAAAGCATCATTACGAACAAAACTAGTGGAGGTGATGGAATTCCAGTTGAGCTATTTCAAATCCTGAAAGATGATGCTGTGAAAGTGATGCACTCAATATGCCAGCAAATTCAGAAAACTCAGCAGTGGCCACAGAACTGGAAAAGGTCAGTTTTCATTCCAATCCCAAAGAAAGGCAATGCCAAAGAATGCTCAAACTACCGCACAATTGCATTCATCTCACACGCTAGTAAAGTAAAACTCAAAATTCTCCAAGCCAGGCTTCAGCAATACGTGAACCATGAACTTCCAGATGCTCAAGCTGGTTTTAGAAAAGGCAGAGGAACCAGAGATCAAATTGCCAACATCTGCTGGATCATTGAAAAAGCAAGAGAGCTCCAGAAAAACATCTATTTCTGCTTTATTGACTATGCCAAAGCCTTTGACTATGTGGATCTCAATAAACTGTGGAAAATTCTGAAAGAGATGGGACTACCAGACCACCTGACCTGCCTCTTGAGAAACCTGTATGCAGGTCAGGCAGCAACAGTTAGAAGTGGACATGGAACAACAGACTGGTTCCAAATAGGAAAAGGAGTACGTCAAGGCTGTATATTGTCACCCTGCTTATTTAACTTCTATGCAGAGTACATCATGAGAAACGCTGGGCTGGAAGAAGCACAAGCTGGAATCAAGATTGCCGGGAGAAATATCAATAACCTCAGATATGCAGATGACACCACCCTTATGGCAGAAAGTGAAGAGGAACTAAAAAGCCTCTTGATGAAAGTGAAAGAGGAGAGTGAAAAAGATGGCTTAAAGCTCAACATTCAGAAAACAAAGATGATGGCATCTGGTCCCATCACTCCATGGGAAATAGATGGGGAAACAGTGTCAGACTTTATTTTTTTGGGCTCCCAAATCACTGCAGACGGTGACTGCAGCCATGAAATTAAAAGACGCTTACTCCTTGGAAGGAAAGTTATGACCAACCTAGATAGCATATTGAACAGCAGAGGCATTACTTTGCCAACCAAGGTCTGTCTAGTCAAGGCTATGGTTTTTCCAGTGGTCATGTATGGATGTGAGGGTTGGACTGTGAAGAAGGCTGAATGCCAAAGAATAGATACTTTTGAACTGTGGTGTTGGAGAAAACTCTTGAGAGTCCCTTGGACTGCAAGGAGATCCAACCAGTCCATTCTAAAGGATATTAGCCTTGGGTGTTCTTTGGAAGGAATGATGCTAAAGCTGAAGCTCCAGTACTTGGCCACCCCATGTGAAGAGTTGACTTATTGGAAAAGACTCTGATGCTGGGAGGGATTGGGGGCAGGAGGAGAAGGGGATGACAGAGGATGAGATGGCTGGATGGCATCACTGACTCGATGGATGTGAGTCTGAGTGAACTCGGGGAGATGGTGATGGACAGGGAGGCCTGGTGTGCTGCGATTCATGGGGCCGGAAAGAGTCGGACACGACTGAGCGACTGAACTGAACTGAGGGGGTATGGAGGTAGGCAGGGGGCATGAAGCAAAATCTGTACCATATTTGTTGTTTAGAGGGAGACCAACAGGACTCCTCCCATGATTTCAAAATCTGAAAGACCCTGAGATAGAATTTCTCAACTTTAATTTTATAAAGTATTTGTCTTTATTTTTGTGGACATGCTATTCTTTGGAAAGCAAGTCTGTCTACATGACCTGCTCTAAATACCAAGCTAAGTCATTTGGGTACAGGACTCAATAGAGATGAAATTCTTGGGACCACCCTGAGCTCTTTAATGTGCCACATTAAGGACAATTTTCCCTGGAGGAGGAAATGTCAACCCACTCCAGTATTCTTGCCTGGAGAGTCCCATGGACAGAGGAGCCTAATGGGCTACAGTCCATGGGGTTGCAAAGAGGCAGACATGACTGAGCAACTAACACTTCCTTTCACTTTCAAGGATGACTTTGGATTCTGGAAAAAGCATTAAAACAGAATTGGGAAAGAGAAACCTCTTACACTCAGGTCATGGCATTTACATATACACGCATGTTTAATACTATGCTAGGTGCTGGGGGCTGCAGCTGTGAGTTACGTATAACTGGGACCTCTGGGAACTTATGTGGGACAAGGAGAGGAACTACAGTTCAGAAATGTCCCTCCTGTTGTCCAGGCAGAGATCCTCTGCAAAGTCAGATTTCTCATCAGGAAATGTCTCACTCATTTTAGCTTACAAATAGCCTTGGGCTGGGATTTGAAAAGCATTAATTCCCACGCAATCCAATTGTCCTATTTTCTCAGGTCTCAGCATGGGACTTGGTTGCCATAACAACCCTATAAACAGTGTCTAACCTATGTCAATGATCGTATATATTTTAAAGCTAATATCACCAGCTCCAAGAAACTGATCCTCCTCTGAACGTGACAGCTGGGATAGACTAAGAATCTTACTTCCTGCTAGATCAGAAGGGAATTTTTTTTTTCCTAGTGCAGATTTTGGTGAGAGAAAGGGGGCCCTACAAGGCTTAAGCAGCTGGGAGACCTGCTACTTTGAAGTCAGTCTTGACCAGGGCAGCCACTGAGCCATCACACGCATCCAAGGCTGTTTAGGCCTTGGTAGCCACAGCTTTGTGAGAAAAACACAGCTAGCTTCAGCCTCTGTGCTCTGGTTCAGAGCAAAATGTAACCTGAACTGAATTCATTGTGTTCAACCCCCACCTCCCCCATGACCTAAAGGGAATGAAGAAACAAGTATCCAAATGTTCTAGAACAAGAATGGGCAAGATACACTCTGCTGGCCAAATCCAGCCTGTTTTTTTTTTGTTTGTTTGTTTTGTTTTTTACTTTACAATATTGTATTGGTTTTGCCATACATCAACATGAATCCACCATGGATGTACATATGTTCCCAATCCTGAACCCCCTCCCACCTCCCTCCCCATACCATCCCTCTGGGTCATCCCAGTGCACCAGCCCCAAGCATCCTGTATCCTGCATCGAACCTAGACTGGTGATTCGTTTTTTATATGATATTATACATGTTTCAATGCCATTCTCCCAAATCATCCCACCCTCTGTCTGCTTTTATAAATAAAGTTTTATTGAGACACATCCATGGCCATTTCTTTAAATATGTCTGTTTTTGCTTTAGCAACAGAACTGAACAGTTGTAACTGAGACCACATGGCTCACTAGGTTGAAAATATTCACTATCTGGCCCATTACAGAAAAATCTGGCAACCTTCCTCTAAAAGAAGAACAGTAAGGACTGTGGGAGAAGCTGGAGAGAGGATTTTGAAAAGAAAAATACATTCTCCAGAAAAAGCTGCGGTAAAGCTCAGGGTGAGGAAGCCAGCGTGGAGATCTAGTCCATGAGACTGAGGAGGCTGCTGGGTGTCCAGAGCACAAAGTCAGAGGAAACGGTCATCTCTTGAGAGAAGGGATTTAACCAGACCCAAAATCACTGCAGATTGTGACTGCAGCCATGAAATTAAGACGCTACTCCTTCGAAGAAAAGTTATGACCAACCTAGATAGCATATTGAAAAGCAGAGACATTACCTTGTCAAAGCTATGGTTTTTCCAGTGGTCATGTATGGATGTGAGAGTTGGACTGTGAAGAAAGCTGAGTGCTGAAGAATTGATGCTTTTGAAGTGTGGTGTTGGAGAAAACTCTTGAGAGTCCCTTGGACTGCAAGGAGATCCAACCAGTCCATTCTAAAGGAGATCAGCCCTGGGTGTTCTTTGGAAGGAATGATGCTAAAGCTGAAACTCCAGTACTTTGGCCACCTCATGCGAAGAGTTGACTCATTGGAAAAGACTCTGATGCTGGGAGGGATTGGGGGCAGGAGGAGAAGGGGACGACAGAGGATGAGATGGCTGGATGGCATCACTGACTCGATGGACGTGAGTCTGAGTGAACTCCGGGAGTTGGTGATGGACAGGGAGGCCTGGCGTGCTGCGATTCATGGGGTCACAAAGAGTCGGACATGACTGAGCGACTGAACTGAACTGAACTGAACCAGAGAGGAGTCAGAGATGATGGCTTCTTAGCTCTGTTTCCATTTTCCAGAAAGGCTGCTTCCAGGTTAAAAAAAAAATTGACAAGTCTTTCCCAAGCAGAGTTGAGGCTGGAGGGAGTGGAGAGGCTGCTTCTGAGCTGGATTGAAATTGCCTGATTTAGGCACCAGAGCTTGTGTTTGCCCAGAGGATTAGGGAAACACGTAGAAGCAGGCAGAAGAGAGGCTGAAAATTTGGTAGTTTGGCCTACTGGCTTCAGGGAGAAAATATATTCCTTCCACTTTGAACAGGAGAAATAGTTTATACTTGCTCCTAGGAGCTATGCCATCAGCTAGCATTCTAAGGCTTCAGTCTGCCCATGCTTCTGCCCCAGAGAGATGTATCTCAGTTCCTTGGGAAACAAAATTGTCCCTTGCCTAGGGAGACCCAAGCGCAGGATCTCTGAGTTTCCACTGAAGTCTCCAAGATGCATAATGTGAGTCTCTTGATTTGCTGCTGTCTTCATATTTTACCTGTAAGACAACTTCATTCCCAGCCTGGGGAGGGTCTTGCCTAAGCCAAGGCTTTACCAGTGCTTGGACTGCATGGCCCACTTTTGTTCACACCATTCCCCAAAGTAGGGGAGGCTATAGGTTGAGGAATATTGCATTAATCTCTTGCTGTATAACAAACTATCCCAAAACATAGTGGCCTAAGATAACAGCAGTCATTCACTTTATTCATGAATTTGAAATTTGTCAGGGCTTGGGCAGGGCAGCTCACTTCTGTTCCATGTCATGTCAGCTGGGGCAGCTTGGTGGAGCTGGGAGACCCACTTCAATGCTGGCTGACTCCTGTGGCCTTGAGTTGATACTGCTGGTCAATTTCTGTCCATGTGGGCCTCTCCATGGGAAGCTTGGGCTTTCTTGCAAAGTAATAGCTACATTGTAAGAGCAAATGCCCCAAGAGAACTCAGAGGAAGCTCAAGTACTTGTGATGACTAGGCCCGGAAATCGCAAAGCACCGCTTTCTCTGCAGCCACAAATCCACCTAGGGGTTAACTCTCCACCCCTGTATGGAAGGAGGTCAGGGTCACACTGTATAGAGTGCAACAGGAGACATTGTACATTTATTTTTAGAATGTATAGTTGTCTACACACAAACACACACACACAGTCTTCAACTCTGTCTCTGTGGTCTACTAACTGCACCATCAACTCGGGAAACTTCATGGTGCTTGCTCTTACAAAGTGTCATTGTCACTCACATTTGCTGGTGTAGACAGTGACACAGTGACACAGTGATGTCTAAAACAAGAACAACGTAATAGCCACAAGCTCCCTGATGCTGTTACTTTTTTCATTTTGTAAATATGCAGATTAAGTCCTGGATTAACTTCTAATCTTGAGCTTATCTTCTCACTAGAGTTTGTGCTTAATTTTAGCTGATCAGTGTAAACACTCACCTAATGTGTGTATGTGTGTGTGTGTGTGAGTGAGTGTGCATATGGCAGACCCAGTGCTTGCCTTTGTTGAATGGAAGTTGAACAGCATTGGAGGACTTAACAGCCAGAGAAGTTAGTTTGTAAGACAGGAAAGAGAGAGTAGAGTACAAGGGAAAGTCCGACCAAAGCAACCAGTTCTCACGGGGAGGCTCTGCACTTGCTTGTAGCTGAGGGACAGTGCTTTGCTGGGAAGCTACAGGTTTGTGTTGATGAGCAGGTTATTTGCATTGGCTCACATTCCAGGGGTTACCCCATCTCTCAGAGCATGTGGCGTCCTCCACTGTTGGCTGGGGAGATTCTACACAGCAGGCTCTGAGGGCACGCATGGGGGTGAAGAAGACCAATACAGTCCCCCATCCTCATGGAGCATCATTTCAGCAGGGGAGAGAAACAGGAAGCACCTAATGATAAAATAAATTAGTTACAGTCAAGATGGGCAGTCAAAGGAAAAGTGCATGAACCACCAGAACTTGTGACAGAGCCCCAGCTCTCTGAGGGCTCAGGGATGTGGTTTTGGTTTGCTGACTGAAGGGTGAGGACACATACCAGATGAACCTGGTGGAGGCCTTTGGGATCAGCCTGTGGGGAGGCCCTGAGCTGTGAAGGTATAAACGCAGACTGAGGGTGGTTAGCATGAGAGAGCCAGGGTGATGGAGCTGAGGAGGGCAGGGACAAGATCTTGCCAGATTGTGTGCCATGGGGTGGCTGTAGGTCACTTCCGCTTTGTCAGTTTTCACCTGCTACCCATCCCACTCTACTTCCAAAGGTGGGAAGTCAGACCATCTCTTGCCTGCAAAATGGGAGAAATACTTGCAGAGAGAAGCCTGTGACCAGGGACAGAGCTGGTTTAGTGGAGTCTAAAGCTTATTAGGATTTTGGAGGAGAGTTTCTCTTGGGGAAAATCAAGTAACATTATGAATAGAAAGTAAGATGCAAGACTGCAGTGGGAGCGTGTCAGTGAGGGCCCTTCAGCCCAGAGTTTCATTATCTTGGTGGTGAAGCCACTTGTGTTTCTCCTCGTTTCTAACCTCAGAAAGCCTTCTTCTTGCACCTGAGATATTCATGTAGACCTCACATCCACTTCTTGTTTTCTCCTTAATTGAGATGGCAAATAAAGCACAAATGCCTTCTCTCAAAATCTTGGAAATTTGGCTCTCTTCTTGCCCCCAGTATTGTCCAAAAGAACGTGGGAATGTCCTCTTTCTGCCCGAGACTTTCATGAGGTTCTTTTTTTCCCCCACACTCAAGGCAGGGAATGTTGGCTGGGACACATTATTCTCTTGGAAATGTGACATAGAAATATGAATTTCCATAAGCAAAATTACTCTGTCTGGTTGGGTCTAGACTGTTCTTTGGCCGGCACACTTGCTGGAGTCCACATGGATGCTCTGAGAAGCTGCCTGGACTTGTCCTTGGGGAGGAAAACAGGTCACCTGGAACTGTGTTCTCTGTGTGTGTTGGAGGGGGATCCACACATATGAGGAGTGATGATGGGGAAGTTGAGTAGTGAATGTAGATGACAACTAAAAAACCACTACAGGCTTTTCTCTCCAGAATCCTACTGAAGCGGTTAGAGCAATGAGCAATAATGAAGAGTCTCTGTCAGCGTGGACGCAGCCAGCCTGAAACATCAGAGTTTCTGAGAGCAGATGGAGGAGGGATGGACAAGTCCACCGGGTCCCACAGAAAGAAGAAAACTCTTAACTCCTCCCCAGAGCCACTCCTAATTCCTGGCCACTCTCCACAGAGAAGCCCAGTTCAGGCACATACCACAAGCCCCCTGGAAAGATGTCCAGTTTGGCAGAGTGAGCATTGGGTCCCAGAACTAGGTGGGGTTTGGCCCTCAAGGCCCAGCCCTGTTAGAGAAAGGACACTCCGACCGGATAACTACCAGCTGCCCCACCGAGACAGGATCCCTTCAGCCTGTTGTGGTGCCCTCAGCCTCAGCATCTAATAATTGCCTTTGACTTTCCTGTTTGGAATTAAAATTATAACATGATCTCACTCTGGCAGGACCCATCTCAAATACAGATTATCCGCCTCCCCAAGAGAGCAGAGGGACAGGTCCGGACTGTAATCGAAGAGTTCTTTGTCTTGACTGGGTTATTATTCACTCCTATCTGAGAGCATTTGAAGATCTTCTCAAAGATGGGAAGAACACCTGTTGGGTACCTTTCTTGAAAAAACTACTTGAAGTAGCACTTGAATCGCCTGATAAGTGAATCAGATAAGGGGTGCGCTCTGTGGTCAAGGGCACCCCCGACTTGGGTTTCCGGGTTAACTGCTGAGGACCCCTCATTGTGGAGACAGCTGGCTCCCTGGAGGCGGGGGGGCTTGTGGGAACTGTAGTAGGGGCGGGGCGGGGGCGCAGCCATTCTCGCGAGACCACTAGCACATTAACGCGAGACCAGAGAGGGTGACGGTTAGAGGTCGCTCTCGGCCAACGGTCAGCAGGACTTTGGTCCTCTAGGTGGAGGGCGCAGTAAGAGGTGGCCCTCAGCCTCCTGGGCCTCCAGCCCTCTGGACTCAGGCACCAGGTGAGCTGGACCCCGGGGACAGGCCGAGGGCTGTGTCCTGCGGGCTACAGAGCCATTGCCATGGCCACCCATTGGCCTTGGTCCAGGCCTGGAGGAGGCAGTGAGCCTCTCCCCACCCCCACCTCGCAGTCTAACGGTGGCGGGCGTCCCCATGGGTTAAGGTCTGAGGAATCCGGCCCCCATTTGTGTGGCCTGAGGACCCTGAGGGCTGCCGGGTGCTGGGCACCTGGCTCCCTCAGGGATGACGGCCAGGTGGGGTCTGGGGAACCATCTGTGAGGGCGTCTTGGGCTGAGATCCACCTCCTCAGCTGGGCTGGGCACTGGCGGGACGACCTGCGCTGGGGGCTGGACCAGTGCTCCGGGCAGGGGGACAGGCCTGCTCGGGGACCCTTCCTCATAGTCAGGCAGGGCCCTCAGAGGTTAGACTTGGAAGTTGAGCCGTGGGACCTTGACAGAGAATAACATTGATTCTGCTGCTCCTGCTGCTAAGTCGCTCCAGTCGTGTCCGACTCTGTGTGACCCCATAGACGGCAGCCCACCAGGCTCCCCCGTCCCTGGGATTCTCCAGGCAAGAACACTGGAGTGGGTTGCCATTTCCTTCTCCAATAACATTGATTCTGGTGGAGGTTTATGAGAACATGGTGAGCTGACCTCAGGAAGAAGTCTGTGACAGCTAACCTCACCCCTCCTTCACCTTTCCTCTAAAACAGCTTTGCTGATAACTTTTGGGGAGTTTAAGAGGTTTTAAGGCGTGAGCCACCTGTCCTCTTGCTTGGCTCTGTATTAAGCCTTTCTCTGCTCCAAACTGCAATGTTTCGGTATTGTTTGGGCTCAGTGCCATTGCCCAAGTCTGGGCACACAGACGTGTGTGTTTGGTTAGAGGCTCACGGGAAGAATTCCCGCTGATTTGGAAGGAAGTGATTGGTGGTTATTTACTCATTTGCCACTAACTCCTGTTCCCACCCTTCCTCTCGTGTCTCCCTCACAGACCGTGTTTGAAAGGAATTGCCGATCCGAGGACTGTGCTGCCGACCTGCAGCTGCAGGGTCACCTGTTACTCTCCAGGTGAGCTGTGCCCCTTTCTCCACCTTGTTCTAAGAAGTTCTGGCTCCAGGCTCAAAGTCTATATGTGCAAATTTCCCCACTGAAGAGGGTAAATGCAGTTGGTGGGTTTAAAATGAATAGTTGTAGTATAAGAAAATTACATTATACTGTAATTTTAACAACAGCTGTTTTTTGGGGGCGAGGGGATGGTTTGTGTTTGGTTTTGTTTACAGTCTCACAAGTCTCACAATTGGAATTTTATACGTCTAATTTTCCTGAGTATTTTTGATGTCTGTATGTTGGGAGGTATATTTTAGATTTACTCATTGTATTAAGTTGAACCATATGAAATGGCCAATATTTAACTGTTTGGGACAACCCATATGATCCAGCTTATTACTATATAAAGGTTCTTTTTATTTTTCTCACTTAAAGCATCTGCTTTAACAATAAGTAATGGTTCTGTGACAGGAGGGGGTGGAGGAGAGGTGCAGCTGTCCTGATGAGGGGACAGATGGCCTCTCTCCTGGAGCAGGGCTTCCTTCCACAGGACGTGAGCCCCCTGCTAAAGGTGAACCTTCTGTAAAGGCCTTCCTGTTTTCTCTCTGTCAGCCTTTTATTTCAGTCATCTTTTAGGATGAAGACACTGGTCCTAAGTCATTTAGCCACATCAGAGAATGGGTTCCTCTTGAGACAGTTTGTTCTGAGAAAGTTTTAACTTCCATACTAATTATTACCATTTCTCAACAATAGTCATTGGTGTTGATAAGTATCTTCTGAAATCCATACTGTATGCCTCAACTGTGAGAATTAAGTTTAGGGGGAGTAAAAGAAATATCCAATCATTAACCAGTAACTGCACTAGACACTTTTACTTCTGTTGACAAATAATCTACTATTCATCAAAGGAAAGTAATACTAAGATAATTCTTCATTTGTTTGCAGTTATCAGGGGAACGGTGATGTAAACCACCTCCCCAAACACACACTCACACACATACTCCTCCAAACCTCTTAAATATTAATTGACATTACTTTTACTTAGAACTTAGTGTAGTACATTAAAGTAGTACATGTTTTGCCAAGCTTAGAAAATTATTTCAATCTGATAAGTGGATATTGGAATTTTTTTTTTCAGTGAATTATACAAAGTGAAAGGTCTGTCTTTATTTTTTTAATATAAATTTATTTAATTGGAGGCTAATTACATTATTGTACTGGTTTTGCCATACATCAACATGAATCCACCACAGGTGTACACGTGTTCCCCATCCTGAACCCCCCTCCCACCTCCCTCCCCGTACCATCCCTCTGGGTCATCCCAGTGCACCAGCCCCAAGCATCCTGTATCAGGCATCGAACCTGGACTGGCAATGCGTTTCATATATGATATTTTACATGTTTCAATGCCATTCTCCCAAATCATCCCACCCTCTCCCTCTCCCACAGAGTCCAAAAGACTGTTCTATACATCTGTGTCTCTTTTGCTGTCTCGCATACAGGGTTATCGTCACCATCTTTCTAAATTCTGTATATATGCATTAGTGTACTGTATTGGTGTTTTTCTTTCTGGCTTACTTCACTCTGTATAATCGGTTCCAGTTCCATCCATCTCATTAGAACGGATTCAGATGTATTCTTTTTAATGGCTGCGTAATACTCCATTGTGTATATGTACCACAGCTTTCTTATCCATTCGTCTGCTGATGGACATCTAGGTTGCTTCCATGTCCTGGCTATTATAAACGGTGCTGTGATGAACATTGGGGTACACGTGTCTCTTTCAATTCTGGTTTCCTAAGTGTGTATGCCCAGCAGTGGGACTGCTGGTCATAAGACGGTTCTATTTCCAGTTTTTTAAGGAATCTCCACACTGTTCTCCATAGTGGCTGTACTAGTTTGCGTTCCCACCAACAGTGTAAGAGGCTTCCCTTTTCTCCACACCCTCTCCAGCATTTATNTTTGTGCAAGTACCATACTGTCTTGATGACTGTGGCTTTGTTTAACATTAGTAAGAAGGACCTTCTGGAACCTATGAGAGAAACCAATTCTAAGGAAGGTTCATTAGTTATCAGATCACAACTTTTAGAAAAGTCTTCCAAAAAGTATTTTAGGGGAAAAGGAACATGAAACAAAAATATATGGATTTTTTAAAAATCTTGAGGCAGTTTATATATAGTGGACATTTATTTTAGATCACTGAAAACTTCATGGGGTGGGAAAATGTTCACTTGCCCTCAGTTTAATACTATAAAAGTTCTGATGTTCTTTCCCTGTCAGTGTATGGTCAAATCCATCTCTGTTACATTGTGCTCTTCATATGTTAAGAAGTAAAACCCAAGGCTCGTAGTCATTATCCTTAAAGTTGGCTCTGTTGCCCAACCCTGGCCTCCCAGTATTAGTCAGAATTGGATCTGCTCTCTGGGCCCAGTTACCAATAATACTAGAACAACTGGTGTGGTTGGCCAGGACCCAGACTCCATATGTATCAGCTAGATAGAACCACAGAAAAGTACTGTGTAAAACCATTCAAAACTCAGTGGCTTAAAATCATTTTTTTTCTCCTGGATCTGTAGGTAGACTGAGGGTTGGCTGGTTCTGGCTCGATTTAGCTGGATCCTGGTTGACTTGCTTATGAATTTGGGGTTCAACAGAGGGGAGGGGGATCTCCACTAGGCTCAAGTGACTCAGTTCAGCTCTGCTTCATGTGTCTTTCACCATCCTGCGGGAACCAATGGCCTAGACTCAGTATATTCTTCTCATGGCATGGCACCAATATAAAAGGGCAAGCAGAAACATGCAATAACTCTCAAGGCATAGGCTTACAACTGGTGTATTCTTAACTTCAGCCTTGTTGTAATGGTCACAGCAAGTCATGTGCCCAAACTCAAAATCAAGGGACTAGAAGTTATGCTTTGCCTTTTCAGTGAGAAGAGCTACAGTCACATAGCAAAGGAGACAAATTTAGAGAGGGGTGAAAAATTGGAACCATATGCAATCTATTCTGCTACATAAAGAGCAGGATCGCCCTGTTGCTTTCCTGGTACCTTATAGTTTTGGGGACTATTTCAGCCTTTCTTGTAGTTCCATCTTCCTACAACTCATACACAATACGTGGAGATCGGGGGAGGAGATTTTTCAAATCTCCGAAGCAATATCTTTGGACCAAATCGCTGAGCCTCTCCCTCGGATGAGTTATTTCCCAAAAGGCCCCTTGGTCTCTCAAAATAGCCTTTTGGCTGGATCCCCCATTAAACAAACCTTCATTATACTCTTGGGCCCATAGTTGCCCCCTAGGGAGCCATCAGAGAAACACTAACTGGTAATTGGATAAGTAGAGATACAAAACCAAGTCCAGGGTTTCAGTTACTTTGAATATCACCAGATCTTTGTGCAGAGCCAGGCACAGAGAGCAGGAAGGTACAGTCAGTAAACTGTGCATGGAAGCCAAGGTCTGAATTTGGTTGACAAAGACTCAGTGGCTTGTACTAGAAGTGAGCTGATTTGGTTATCGTTATTGATTTGTTATTGCCTAGGATGGGGTGTACATTCCTTCATTGCTCAAATCAGGGAAGAAATGTGGGCCCTGCTCTCCCAGGGTGCCCAGTATGGGTGGGAGAGGACAGCTGGGTGCTGTCAGTGCCTGGTTAGGGCCAGGAGAGGGATAGATGGGTCATCATGGGGCCCTGGAGTAGCTTCCAAGAGAAAGAATCAAGGGGAATGCCTCCAGGCGTTCTGAGCAGAGGGAAAAGATGAACAGAGGCACAGAGGCTGGAAGGCAGACTTGCCATGCAGATCTGCAGGCATCTGGGGTGAAGGAGGTGGTCAGGAGATAATTTTTGGCACGAGCTCCTCTGCTGTAAACATCTTTGCCACAAGCGTTTTTGCTGCAAACGTTTTCACCTTGTAACTAATTGTAAGGCAATTCTCCTGTAAAGAGAAAAAAGAGCATCATTAAATAGGACATAGTGGAACATTGAAAATAAATAATGAAAATTAAAAGACTATTGCAAAATACAGAATATTTGAATACATTTAAAATGTGATTCATTTTCCTGTTGAGCATTACACTTTTTCTTTTCTGTTAAGATTTCTTTCTCCATTTAGAGAGGCTTCAGTTTCCAAATACTCAGATGCACATTTGTAACTGAGCTTTGTATTGTGTTGTGAAAGCCTCTACACTGTTATGTTCCTGGCATCTTGTCACATGTTCACTGATAGATGTTCCAAAGTTCTGTGGGAAATGTGGGTTCAACTCTGTACCTTTCAATCATCGAAGGATTTGCAAACTGATACGTTTTCATTTTCTAGTATAATAGGCAATCCAGCTTTACCCTTTCTTGTTTCATACTTTCAGTAAGTTTTATTACCATGTTTCCTATCAAGTCAACTTATATAGTTGTTATCATCTACCACATTAAGACTGCGTATATCCTTGTCACTTTATAGAGCAGTATAAATGCTAAGATTTATGTGATGTAAATCAACCAATTCTTTTATCTTTTATGGAAAAGTTGCCTTGTGACAAGTTAGTTATCTGGCAGAAAAATATTTGCCGCAAAAATGCTTGTGATAAAGGTGTTTGTGGCCAAAATACTGAACACTGGTCAGGAGGACACAGGAACATGTAAGAGAGAGAAAGAGAGAGAAACCAGGTTGTGACACTCCTATGAGTTTAGATTTCGTCCTGCAGCCAGTGGGGGTATAGCAGAATAATAGCATAAATGCATTTAACCTAATAGGAATGCAGGAGGGCACACCAAAGGGGTGGGGAGAGAGGGATAGGGGGAGAGAAAGGGGCAAGGGTAAGGGGATTGAGGGCCTGTGGGTCATTGGGTTCTCTGTTCCACTGACAGAAAGTGTGTCCTTCTTGACTTTTGAGACAGCTACTCTCCCATGTGAAGAGCCAACTCATTGGAAAAGACTCTGATGCTGGGAAAGATTGAAGGCAGAAAGAGAAGGGGGCAGCCAAGGATGAGATGGTTAGATAGCATCACTGACTCAGTGGACCTGAATTTGAGCAAACTCCAGGAGATAGTGAAGGACGGAGGAGCTTGGTGTGCTGCAGTGCATAGAGTCACAAAGAGTCAGACACAGCTTAGTGGCTGAACAACAACAACTCTCCCATTATCTCAGTCATCCTGGCTCAGGTCCCTGGACATCCCCTTGGTCTCTCAGTGCAGGAGCACCTAGACAGGGTTAGGCTTATGAGAGATGTTTATCTCCATCATGGTGCCTCCCCAAGGGTTTCCAGGGGCCAGTTTCAACAAAAATTTTTGCCTTTTGTGCTGTCTTTAGAGCCTAGCTCTCCTGTTAGCTGTGATCCACTGTATTATAAGGTTGAAGCCAAGGGATAACAGAGGAAAGTTCCTCCGATGACTGGGTAGACAGCACAGTGCAAGGTGTTGTGGGAAGCAGCCAAAAACCCATAGACTGAGGAGTCTTTGTTTTGACAAAAGAGAGAAAGACATCTGGGAGTGATTGGGTCACCCCGAGTGGTCAGGGATCAAGCCAGGAAATGCTATCTGTAACCAGGACTCATGGATGTTTTTATTTTTCTCTCCAGAGAGCATGAATTCTGGCAGGCCTGTTGTCTCTTAAAACAATCAACTCTTCAATTAAGTCTACAATCTTTAATGGTCTTGAGCCTTGTTCTAAAACAGGCCATTTCCAAAATGTCCAGGCATAAGGAGGAAGCTGTTTAGTTTCTTTAAATAGGACTGAAAATTCTATTTGTAAAATGATGCAACTATGTTTCATTTCTTTTGTCTGAATACTTATAGTACCTAAGAGTATATCACATGTGATTAAGAGAAAGAAAAGAGAAATATACACTATGGCAGCTAAGTTAAAAGAATTTTTTTTTTTAATGTATCTCATATGAGACCAGTGGAAATGTCAGTGCCTTCCGGCTAGGCAACTCCTATAATGAAAGAACTCTCAAGGGAAGTAAAAAGGCACAATGAGAATATTTATGAAGTTGGAAGAACCATCTAGTGACCACATATAATGGTCCTATGACTGACTGTAGCCTTAGTAATGCAGTTATCTTGGTGGAGATGGGGGACCAAGTGCATTTCCCTAAACCCTTGGCTGGGAGATTTTCATGGGTATCTCAGGTTTTCATGGGCATTTTCATGTCTATGGAAAACCAGTCTTCAAGAGGAGGATCAATATACCCAGGATCACGGTGAAGGATGGGGTGGCCACTTAGAGTTTGAAGTAAATTGTTTACCTTTTTAAAAATGGCAAAAAGACCAGAATCATCAACTGCATAGCATAGAGTAGAGGAGAAAGCAATTGCACCCCACTCCAGTACTCTTGCCTGGAAAATCCCATGGACAGAGGAGCCTGGTGGGCTGCAGTCCAGGGGGTCACTAACAGTCGGACACGACTGAGCGACTTCACTTTCACTTTTCACTTTCATGATTTGGAGAAGGAGGCGGCAACCCACTCCAGTATTCTTGCTTGGAGAATCCCAGGGACAGCGGAGCCTGGTGGGCTGCCATCTATGGGGTCACACAGAGTCAGACACAACTGGAGCGACTTAGCAGCAGCAGCATTGTCTTATGAAGGGGAAGACACTCCTGTTTATTGGGTTCCTACCATGCACTAGCTTCCCTATAGTGTTCTCTGCAGTATCTTACCAGCTGCACAACCTTGGGAAAGTTGCATCATACCTCTGCCTCTGTTTTCTCATCTGTAAAATGGGAGTATAACAGCACCATCTTACAAAGTTGTTTTGAGTAGTTAGTGAGTTAAAACATTTAATTGCTTCTGAAAGCTTGGCATTATAGCAGACACTTAGTCAATGAGAGCTATCATTATTATTTAATCTGGTCAGTGACATTGAAAAGTAAATATTATTACACTTTTTTTGGTGGGGAGGATGCAGAGGCTTGGGGAGGCAAGTTACTTATTCAAGGGCTCACAGTGGTCAGGGTGGAGGTGATCAAAGCTGGAAGTGTCCAATTCTGCATCTTGCTCTCTTCCTGTACACTAGCCTCAGTTGCTGTTGGGTGTCATAATCAGCTGATTCTGGACAAGAAGGACCAAGGCTGGGGAGCTGGGAATAAAGCTTCCTTTATGTAGAAAGCCCCAATTCAGAAAGGAGGTGGATGGGTGGAAAAAATGTATCGTCAAAGATCCCTCCTATCCATCCAGTCATGCTCCCCCTGTGATGTCTGACATATGAGGTGCTGTTCACAAGCTTTTCTCCGCAGAGACCACAGACACCAGTTCTCCTGGGTCCAAATGATGGTTTAAGCATCAAGTCAGGATATTCTTAATATGTGTAGGCTGGATTTTTCTCTCATTATTGTTACTGCTTTGTAAAGGAAGATGAATAGGACTGATCAGAATCCTGGAAAACTTTTGCCCTTGCCAGAATATTAGCCTTGTGATTCAATATTTTTTTCCCTTCACCGTCTGCCCAAGATGTGGGACCAAAAAAGTGCAGAAGAAGTTGATTGAGAGCAGCTGGCTTTTGTAGTGGCTGTTTCTGGACTCTCTGGAAACAGGAATGGTTTTATTCAGTGGTATGTTCTTGAAAGAAAGGTGAAATGCTCCAATGAAAAGAACCTTTTGAATGAGAATCGAAGGATTCCTCATCTGCACTCTTCTCTTCTCCCTCCTCTGATAGGGGTTCTCTGAGGAGGCAGTAGGTGTCTCCCCCACATTTCAGGACCACATCAAGATGAATAGGCTTGTGGGTGGTCCTTCTATTATAGTTACCAAGGCAAAGGGTGAGATATAACCCCCTAGGAAGGGGACGAACATAGTAAGGCAAACAAAGAGACATTCACACACTGGAAGAGGTAGTGAAGGGTGCAGTACTTTTGCAGAATACGTCTACTCACCTGATAAGAAGTGATAAACTGCTGATACATTCACCTACATGGCAAATATCAATGGAGTACTTAGCATGGATGTACCAGGCTTGGTGGAAACGAATATAAACTACTGCATCATGATGCTCTTGATCTAGAAGGGGAAACACACATGAAAACAGTAATTGTAATTCACTGTGGTTGTTGTCATCATAGGAACATGAAGGAATTCCCTGGAAGCACAAGGAAAGAGGCCCTCCACCCTATCTGAGTTTGAGTCCTCTCTCAAGCAGACCCTCAGGCAAGGATTTGGGTGTAAATAATTTGAGAAGTGCAGGGAAAAAAAGTAGAGGAATAAAGAAACTTAGAGGGAAGCCTACTATTAAGGGTGCACTATACACCAGTGAGTTGGATTGTGAAGAAGGCTGAATGCCGAAGAATTGATGCTTTTGAACTGTGGTGTTGGAGAAGACTCTTGAGAGTCCCTTGGACTGCAAGCAGTTCCAACCAGTCCATTCTGAAGGAGATCAGCCCTGGGATTTCTTTGGAAGGAATGATGCTAAAGCTGAAACTCCAGTACTTTGGCCACCTCATGCGAAGAGTTGACTCACTGGAAAAGACTCTGATGCTGGGAAGAATTGGGGGCAGGAGGAGAAGGGGATGACAGAGGATGAGATGGCTGGATGGCATCACTGACTCGATGGACGTGAGTCTGAGTGAACTCCAGGAGTTAGTGATGGACAGGGAGGCCTGGCATGCTGCGATTCATGGGGTCGCAAAGAGTCTGACAGGACTGAGCAACTGAACTGAACTGAACTGATACACCAGTGTATCAGTTAGTTATTGCTGTGTAACAAAGCACCCCAAACTTCATGCCTTGGGGAAGAACACCATTTATTCAGCTCCAGATTCTGGGACTCAGCTATTTGGGTCTTCTGGTCTCATGGGCTTCCATATGGACCTGTAGCCAACTTCAGGTTGGCTAGGTGTTGCTGTTGGGGGCAAGGAAGGGGTCCAAAAACTAGAACACAGTCCACAAGATCTCATGAGGTCTGTCACAAAACTGGGCTGTTCTCAGTTTTTGCCACATTCTGTTAGCTGAAGCAAAGTCACACATAGGGCCAGCCAGATTCAAAGGATGGGGAAATAAACTCTGCATCCTGATGGGAGGATCTGTGTGTCAGAAGACAAAGGATGTGAATAAAGAGGCTACCAGTTAGCCCATCATACCCAGGTGGCACAGGGGATATTGGACCTTCATCCTGCCGGGAAACACTGGGGAATGAAGGGAAATGCACAGCTTAAAATGATTGCCTCTGAGGGGTAAAGGGGATGGGTTGTTTGTACATCAGCTATGGAGAGTCGTTGGTTGAAAGCTACTATAGGCTTGGGTGGGCCCTTCTAGCCTGTGACAGACAGCAGCCGTGTTCTAATCCAGAAAGGTTCAGACCCTGGCACCTGGAAATCATCAGGAACATTCGAAAAAGTCTCATGGGGGTGATAGGGGCATAGATGATATCTGTTGCACCCACTTTCTCAAAGAATCTCAGTTGATGAATTCATTCTGGAAATTTCAAGTGAGAGTATCAAAAACCACCTTTTGACACTGAAGCTTCTCTCCACTGTCTTCCTGGGAATGCTTTCTTTCCACGTTTCCCACTCCTGACTTTCTCTGTTACTGTGGTAACTTGATTTCCTGTTGTGTTTGTCCGCATCTCAGTTTCTGTTGTCCCTTCTCTCCCAAGCATCACCACACTTTGCCCACCTACTGAAGGGAATTTGGCTGTAGGGAATACCTGTAAGTCAAGTACAGGGCTGGGAGCTTTGTCCCCCATTTTCCTGAGGACAGCAGAAACTGCAGGTGAGGGAAGTGTCCACAGCACATGTTGTGCAGAGAGGATCTGACCTCTGCCCCGTCCGTCATCCAGGAGGGACCTGGGTGGAGCTAGGCCACACAGCTGCGCAGTTTTGCAGCCCTGACTGCAGCCCGACTTGGGAGAAGCACAGACGGCTGGCAACTCCACTGTCCTACAAAGTAACTCGGACAGGGTGGAAACAAGCCCAGCTCCCTGTTTATTTGTGGTTAGTGATTCTCATGGATAGAATAGTATTTCAGCAGCAGAACAAGAAGCTGGTGGGCAGGGATTTGAGTCACTTTTCTGGGGTTAGAAAGAAAGTTCAATGGAGTAGCAAGAGAAGAAAAAAAGTCCCGTTGGAGGTTCCTGAGGCCAAGTCCAGTGTTCTGTGGCCTCTGACTTAAACAGCTGTGGCGGCCTGGGGAGCCTGGCCTGGCTCTTGCTCTCACAGTGCCATGCTGCTAACCAGGTGGGAAATACCTTCCTGTCTCCAGGAGGATCTGATTTGCAGCTTCCTAAAGAGTGGACCAGCCTTGGTGTGAGGCCCTACCACACTTAAGGAGCAGCAATCCATTCTAACGAATATCGGGTTTCAGGGACAGCCCTCCCTCTGCTGAGCAGACACTGACTGAGATTTTCCATCTGGATGGTAAGAGGATGGGGAATCCATAGAGGAGCCTTGAAGACAGAGCTGAGGGGTAACCATGGCAACCATAGAAGAGGCTGGGACCAGGCTCATAGCTCCCTCTCCAGCCACCTGGGAAGGATGGACTTGTCTCGCAGGGGTACCTAATAAAATACTATTTTTTATTTTTTAATTATTTTTATATTTGCTAATATTTTCCTTGGCTTCCAAATAGGGCCAACTGTCAGAGGTTTTATGTATAAGCATCTTTCCAGCAGGGCCAAAATCATATGGCTGTCATTTTCCTTCTCACTGGACACTCAACCTAAGAAAAAGATTTATCAAAAGAATGTAGCAACTGGATTCCTCACTTCTGTCAGATCAAGAGTGAACAGGGAGCCATGTGCTTTTTTTTTTGCTAAGATTTTACAGCTTATTCTGTGTGACTGTGTTATTGGTCTCTTGCCACAAACACTAGACTCACCCATCCCGGGGCAGACTTAGTTACTGGAAGAAAAGCCAAATTTCAAAGATACACAGTTGTTTTGTTTTCTGAAGTAAACCTACCCCTGCACATATTTTTCTTGCACACGCCCTCTCATTAACATCTCTCCAATGTTCGTTGTGTCTGACTGAGTGACTGAGCATGCACACAAGTTTGTTCTGAGCCACCTGATACAACCTTAGGCGAATCAGAAAGTGACCCTGCTTCTCTTGGCAGAAGGAAGACAAAGGCCACTTTAGCTTTCTTCCTAAGAGTAACCTCCCTCCAGAGCCAAGGTGATAGACAGGCTTGGGTAGATCATGAGCTGCCCGTACATTACAGGTAAAGATCTTCTAGATTTTATGAGTCTTTCTCCTTGACTCCATTCCAGGTTATCTTGACCCAAAAATGACAAGGCTGGGAAAAGGCTGTCACAAACCCCTTTAAGAGTGCAGGTGCCCTGTTCCCAGCTGCCATTAAGTGTCAGCTGCCAAGGGCTCACAGCTGCCCCTCCTCTGATCTGGAGAAGGGCCCTTGCTTCATGGGGGTCACCTTGCCTGGGAGGTTATACCCACCCTGGGCAACCCTAGCCATTGACTGGCTGATTTAGGGTACAAAAAGCCAGCCTCTTGCCTCAAGTACTGGTGTTTCTACGCTGTGTTTTGTGCTCCAGAGCCCCTCGTGAATAAGGGTCAAGGCTAGACTCTACCCAAGACCACCTGCTTCCAGTGGCATCCCCTGCAACAACCTGAATTCCTGCTGCCAGAGAACCCCACCTAAGATGCTGGAGAACACACCTCACAGTTTGTTCCTTCTTAGATCTGGCCAGGAAGTCTCAATCCTTTTCAGAACTGTGGGTTTCAAAAGGAAGCCAAATTCAATGTTTATCAGATATGAGCAGGGGAAAACAGTTGCTGGTGGGCTTTTATCTGCCTTCTTGGAATTGGAGGGTTTCTGAATTTTTAAAACCCAAGCCTGTGGGGTGATGGATAGAAGGTCCCCACAGCGGGTGAGTGGGACTTTGTGTCTTTTAGGATTACTTCTGGTTGTTTCTTCCCCAGGACTTTGTTTTTAAAGAGAACTATCCAGACACTGGGATAAAGGAGAGGAGCCCCTTGAGAGAGATGGCTTTCACTGCAAAATACCCTCCCAGTGGGAGCCAAGGGCAGATGCAGTCCTCAGGGCATGAGAGATGCATGATATTCAGTGGTGTGAGCAGCCTTTTTCCCTCTTTTTAAAGAGTGTTTTCTTTGATAAAGAGATTTTGAACAAGAGGTGAAGGCCATTGTTTCAGTCTACAATTGTATTCCTTCAAGAAAAAAAAAAAGATTTTTTTTGTTTTCTTTTTTTTTTCTGGGAAAGAATTATAATTTGTGTGAATGAACACAATCTATTTAACTTCCTGAGCCAAGAAGGAGAAAATTCTCATTTACACGCCTCTCCAGCCTCCCCAGGTTCGTCGGTTTTAAAAATGGCTCATGGTTAGTCCCAGGACAGAAGGATTAAGGTGAAGGAAACCAACAGCAGTTACAAATCTCTTATCCTACACTTTTCAGAAATGCACTTCTTTTCCTTCTGCGTCGGAGGCTGAGCATGCTATCCATCTCTCCCTCCACCCGACCTTTCATCATCACTGGTGACTCCTCAGCACAGAGTCAGTCCCTCCCTCTCACCTACCATAGGACAGAGGTTCCTAACCTGGTCCAAATCCCTTGGTGGTCTGTGCATAGAATTCATGGGGTCTGTGAACTTAGATAGGAAAATAGTCACAGCTTAATTTTCATTAACTTCAGAGTAAAATTTAGCATCACGGTGAAGATTAGCATCATAGTCAATTACGAATGTAGACAACAAAGCAGAGTCATATTAGCAGGACCTGTGACTGTCACATAGAGAAATCACTGATGTTTTTATATCAAGTTTCAGTGTTGAAGGTATTTCAGTGTATCATTCACATTCATTCCCCATGTCAAAGTTATGGAAGCAGTATGATCTACCCCAAACCTTATTATTCAGTGTTATCTTGAAAAGAACACATATTCATAAACCACATATTTTTAAACAAAATTATCACTATATTTTTATATAGCTGGTTTCTTTGTAACTCTCTTTTTCATTTTATGCATTGAAAAACATTTTGAGAAGGGGTCTATTCAATTCACTAGACTGCCAAGAGTATTTGGTGACACAAAAACAGTTAAAAAACCCCAATTCTAGAAGTTTTCCCTGATTTGGGGGAGAGATACATGTTGGAGAAACAAACATTTTGCTCTGCCTACTGAAATAGACAAAAGATTTGTATTGTAATATCCAGGACTGAGACTTTATTATAAGGCTGGTGTCATGTTACATTTCCATTTTTCTAATGTGAGACCAATCTTAGATGACACTGGAGGAAGTGTTTGCCTGACCCTGTATCTCCCAGCATCTACAGTACCCTGGTGATGAAGTAAATTCCTTGAAGCATCCATTCCTTGTTTGAGTTTGTTAAAGACACAGCTGACTGTCTCTTACAGCTTAGGTGAGCTCTAGAAAACCAACACTTCAGGTCCAAAGCAGAAAACCTGGGCAATGTGGTGAATGTGGCAGCCACTTTGTGGATGCATGGGCATTTGTGGTTGTTCGAAGTGCTGCACCTGTTGTGTGTATTCTTGTTTCTACCTTTGGGGACCCAGGTGGAAAGAGCCACTCTGGTCCCTGAGACTGCTTACCTCACAGGAAGAAGATTCCAAATCCAAGTAGACTTGTAATTTCAATATGCTTTATTGTCTGTGACCATTTACATCCTCTATTTGGTTCTTGAGCCAGAAACAGGGAAAAATGATGCCCATTAAGAATTACTCATGGAGGGACTATGGTAGCCCTGCTGACTTGGACTGTCTTGAGTTGTCTGGCCTGCCAGTGACCGTGAAATGTAGGTCCGCTGTTTGCATTTTGAATGTGTGGTGGCCAGGTTTGACGGGCAGCGTGTGTGGCACAGGGTGGCACTGGGCCACTGCTGGTCAGGTCATCCATCACCACACACCATCCCCACCATGACATCAGACCTAAGGGCAGCCCACAAATTTGGGGAATTCCTCTGCCCCCCAAAGTATTCTTTGTCTTTAATCCAGTTGTTACAGTGAGTGAACCTGATTTGTTCCAGATGTTGTAAGATTTAGTGATTCCGGAAACTACTCCTCAAGTCAAGGCTGATGAGGATTTGAATTCCTCTGTTCGCTGGGAACCAGCAGTTCTTTTCACAGTTAAGCAGATGGGGCAGGAGGAGGGAGCTTACGCTGCTTGAAGGGACAAGGCGGGCCCTTGGGCTTCTCATGTTTGCCTCGTTAATAAGAAAGTAGCCTTTGAAGCAAATACTGATTCTATAAATGGGTTATTAAATGAGCCAAAGTTGAAGCCACATTGATGCTAGCAAAGTCAGTGAGAACATAGATGTATTATTTATTTTTTAAAGTAACACATATTTACATGGATGATCTGAATGTTGCTAGGGAAACCGCTGATTTAGCTCAGCTCACCTTAGTAAATACTTTTCACTTAGTTTAATGAGCATAAAACTGTCCTAAGGGGGTGTGTATGCGGGAGATACATATATTTCTGGTTTCATATAAATGGTTTTCAAAGCAGAAACTTACTCCCAGAAGTCACTTCCCCAACCCACTGTAAGCTCTAGTTGACGTGCCTTACAGAAGTGCCCCGTGATCTCTGGAGTTAATAGCCATGCGGGCCTGGTTTGCATGATTAGAAGGGATTCATAAAGCATGGCAAGACGTGAAGCACATCTCAAACTCTATGCATAGTAGCCCACTTTTAGAGAATATGGCATCCTACACCTGTAGAGATAGCATATTCTGTTTAACAGAGTATTATTATTGGTTTATGCAGATTTTAAGGAAAGAAGCAATATAAATATTAAAGCTTCTTAAAAGTTATGGATTTAAAACAAAAGCTTTGTTGTTATTGTTCAGTCTGTAAGTCATCTCTGACTCTCTGTGACCCCAAGGACTGCAGGACACCAGGCTCCTTTGTCCTCCACTGTCTCCTGGATTTTGCTCAGATTCATGTCCATTGAGTCAGTGATGCTATCCAGCCATCTCATCCTCTGCTGACCCCTTCTCCTGCTGTCAATCTTTCCCAGCCTCAGAGATTTTTTCAGTCAGCTCTTCGCATCAGATGGCCAAAGTATTAGAGCTTCAGCAACAGTCCTTCCAGTGAACATTCAGGGTTGATTTCCTTAGGATTGGCTGGTTTGATATCCTTACAGTCCAAGTTGTTTTATTTTTTAATTAAATTTTTTATTGAAGGATAATTGATTTACAGAATTTTGTTGTTTTCTGTCAAACCTCAACATGAATCAGCCATAGGTATACATATATCCCCTCCCTTTTGAACCTCCCTCCCATCTTCCGCCCCTTCCCACCCTTCTAGGTTGATACAGAGCTCCTGTTTGAGTTTCCAGAGCCATACAGCAAATTCCTGTTGGCTCTATTTTACATATGATAATGTAAGTTTCCATGTTACTCTTCCGATACATCTCACCCTCTCCTCCCCTCTCCTTGTGTCCATAAGTCTATTTTCTATGTCTGTTCTCCATTGCTGCCCTGTAAATAAATTCTTCAGTACCATTTTTCTAGATTTTGTATAGATGCATTAGACTACGATATTTATCTTTCTGACTCACTTCACTCTGTATAATAGATTCTAGGTTCATCCACTTCATCAGAACTGACTCAAATGCATTCCTTTTTATGGCTGAGTAGTATCCCATTGTGTATATGTACCACAGCTTCTTTATCCATTCATCTATCGATGGACATCTAGTTTGCTTCCCTGTTCTAGCTATTGTAAATAGTGCTGCAATGAACAGTGGGATACATGTGTCTTTTTCAATTTTGGTTTCTTCAGGGCATATGCCTAGGAGTGGGATTGCTGGGTCATATGGTAGTTTTAATCCTAGTTTCTTAAGGAATCTCCATACCATCTTCCATAGTGGCTGTATCAATTTACATTCCCACCATCAGTGCAAGAGTGTTCCTTTTCTCCACACCCTCTCCAGCATTTATTGTTTGTAGACTTTTTGATGATGGCCATTCTGACCGGTGTGAGGTGATATCTCATTGTAGTTTTGAGTTGCATTTCTCTAATAATGAGCAATGTTGAGCATCTTTTCATGTGTTTGTTAGCTATCTGTATGTCTTTTTTGCAGGAATGTCTGTTTAAGTCTTTTTCCCACTTTTTGATTGGGTTGTTTGCTTTTCTGGCATTGAATTGCATGAGCTGCTTGTATATTTTAGAAATTAATCCTTTGTCAGTTGTTTCATTTGCTTTTATTTTCTCCCATTCTGGGGGTTTTCTTTTCACCTTGCTTATAGTTTCCTTTGCTGTTCAAAAGCTTTTAAGGTTAATCAGGTCCCAGTTGTTTACTTTTGTTTTTATTTCCATTACTCTAGGAGGTGGGTCATAGAGGATCTTGCTTTGATTTGTGTCATTGAGTGTTCTGCCTATGTTTTCCTCTAAGAATTTTTATAGTTTCTAGTCATACATTTAGGTCTTTAATCCAAGGGCCTCTTAAAGAGTATTTGAAAGGAGACAAATGCCCAGATAGATGCTAGTTGGGGGTCTGGAACAAGCTTTGTAAGTGACCCAGGGATTCAGCTGAAGCCTGGCCCAGATGACTGGGGAATGTATCCAGGGAAACTAAAGTCAGGAGGAGAAGCTGAGTGGTGGCAGAGGTATGTGGATTGGGCACACCTGAGAAGCAGGTGGGTCCCAGATGTGGCATTAAGTTTTGAACACAGTGAAACATGTTGCAGGGTGTGAATAAGGGGATCCTGAGGTGGTCAGTATGAGGATCATCAAATCAGATGAAGCAGGTGATTCCGGGGTGAGGCTGTAAACCACAGGAGGTTGCCCATGTCCTGGGCTTATGTGGGGCCAGCCATAGGATAACCACAGGACAAGACAAATAATTGGACATAAGTAACAGCTCTTATAATTCAAGAGTATATTAAAATATAAAACAAGATTAGATTTGATTTCTTAAATCTAGCCAAAATTATACCTTTTAGGTAGTATCTTTTTTGGGTGTTTCTTAGTGATTTTCTTTTTTTGACCAAAAGAATGTGTTTATGAAAAAAAAAAGTGATATCTTTCTTAATGGTCTTGGTTAATAAAATAAATTCCTAAATGCTTGCCACAGTAGCTATAACCTTCTAATCAGGAAACTTTAATGATTTTTCATGACAGTGACAATTGGTATTTGGATTTATACTTTCATGTTTCAGTGAAAGGTACTGGAATAGGCAGTAAAACTAATTAAACTAAGTAGAAAACAAAGTAAACTAATTAAAATAAGCCATCAAGACAAAAACAATTCCATCCCTATAGGAAACAGGGATTTTTGACTGAATGCTTTGTAGTCCCTTGCTGGAACTCAAGGTTTCCTTGTCCAGAATCCACCATGAGAGAAATGAGGAAAGGATAGCTTCCCCAGCTTGTTACAAGCCAAGAGTAAGGGACTAAGAATCTAAAACCATAGTGCATTAATCCGTTCACCACCTTTCTTTGCCCTGCTCCTAGGGGGCCTAATTCTGGAAAACTACATGCCCCAGGCTCCTTTGCCAGCAAACTTCCTGTTAAATTTGGCCAGTGAGAGGTTAGAGGGAGAAAGAAGGAGAAAAGTCAAGGTATTTCTCCCTAACCCCACCCACTTCATGCAATATCTCTGGCAATACTTCTATCCCCTCTGTGGTCTCATCCCCTTCTGGGCAGTCCCAGCTCTGGTCACAACCTGCACCCACTGTCCCTCTATCTTCTAATAGTTGCTTTTAATCTCTGGTTTTCCTCATCTCTCCTTGTTTTCTCTTTCAGTTCTTCTAGCACCTTTGTACCCAATTCCTCATTTTAATCCCTTCCAGAGAACTACCTGACATGGACTGTTTTCTTTTTTATTAGTTTAATTAATATATTTTTTAAAATATAAATTTATTTATTTTAATTGGAGGCTAATTACTTTACATTATTGTATTGGTTTTGCCATTCAACATGAATCCACCACAGGTGTACACGTGTTCCCCATCCTGAACCCCCCTCCCACCTCCCTCCCCGTACCATCCCTCTGGGTCATCCCAGTGCACCAGCCCCAAGCATCCTGTATCAGGCATAGAACCTGGACTGGCGACTCGTTTCACATATTTCAATGCCATTCTTTGGTTTTGAAGAATAATTAACCTTTAGTTCACTTCAGTTCAGCTGCTCAGTCATGTCTGACTCTTTGTTACCCCATGGACTGCAGCATGCCAGGCCTCCCTGTCCATTACCAACTCCCAGAGTTTACTTAAACTCAGGTGTATTGAGTCAGTGATGCCATCCAACCATTTCATCCTCTGNCATTTCTCTGATAATGAGTGATGTTGAGCATCTTTTCATGTGTGTGTTAGCCATCTGTATGTCTTTGGAGAAATGTCCGTTTAGTTTTTTGGCCCATTTGTTTGATTGGGCCGTTTATTTTTCTGTAATTGAGCTGCAGGAGTTGCTTGTATATTTTTGAGATTAGTTGTTTGTCAGTTGCTTCATTTGCTATTATTTTCTCCCATTCTGAAGGCTGTCTTTTCACCTTGCTTATAGTTTCCTTTGTTGTGCAGAAGCTTTTAATTTAATTAGGTCCCATTTGTTTATTTTTGCTTTTATTTCCAATATTCTTGGAGGTGGGTCATAGAGGATCCTGCTGTGATTTATGTCGGAGAGTGTTTTGCCTATGTTCTCCTCTAGGAGTTTTATAGTTTCTGGTCTTGTGTTTAGATCTTTAATCCATTTGTGGTTTACTTTTGTGTATGGTGTCGGAGAAGGCAATGGCACCCCACTCCAGTACTCTTGCTTGGAAAGTCCCATGGATGGAGGAGCCTGGTGGGCTGCAGTCCATGGGATCACGAAGTCGGACACGACTGAGCAACTTCACTTTCACTTTTCACTCTCATGCACTGGAGAAGAAAATAGCAACCCACTCCAGTGTTCTTGCCTGGAGAATCCCAGGGACAGAAGAGCCTGTTAGGGTGCCATCTCTGGGGTCGCACAGAGTTGGACACGACTGAAGCAACTTAGCAGCAGCAGTAGCAGCAGCAGCAGTATGGTGTTAGAAAATGTTCTAGTTTCATTCTTTTACAAGTGGTTGACCAGTTTTCCCAGCTCCACTTGTTAAAGAGATTGTCTTTTCTCCATTGTATAGTCTTGCCTCCTTTGTCAAAGATAAGGTTGGACTCTGTTTTCTAAGCTTAGACATTTACTGGTGCAGTGGGTTTGAATCCTGGCATGGCCACTAGGTAAAGTGATAACTACCACAAGTCACGCAATAAGTTCTTAAGCCATGTACACTATTTTGTACTTAATGTCTTTGTCTGCAAAATAGGGAGGAGATTGCTCTATAATCAATTCTGGAGTCCATTTCAGCTTTAAAAGACTATGCATCTCTAAACTTTGATCTTATAAAAATAGGTGTTATTGCATCTCTCTTGGAGACATTTTTAGCATTTACTCCCCAGGACATAGCTTATTCTTCATAATCCTCTGTGTGTACAGAATGTGGTAAGGACATTTCCACTAGCATCTTACTTCTAAAGGCTGATGTTGGCAGCTTTGTTCTTTGAAGATATAAAAATGTTGGGATTTTCAGATATGAAAATGAGTTTTTATATGGTTTAGTTTAGATTGCTAAGGAGTTGCCTGTGTTACAGAGGAGAGGCCTCCAATCTGGCTCTTTGAATGCAAGTGCTTCTGTAATGAAGACTCTAGGGGCTTTGGAGCAACTCTCATATACGGCAGTAGGCTTAACTATAAAAGTGTTCAGCCTGTGGGGTGAACAGAGGCTGAAGAGTAATAACCATGATGACGTTCTAGGACAAAGTGGTGTCAACACTTGCACCTTGGAGGTATTGGCAACTGCATTCCTGGGTTGGGACGCTAAGGACAGTGTTATGGAGTGCATGCCTTGCAGAAATGGGCTCATAAACTTGTGCTTGCTGCCATCTGTATTTTCTCATATTGGTCCCTGGTCATTCTTCTCAAAGTGAATTGCACTGAGGAAGCTCAGAAATTCAGATACAACCCTCAGATCCAGCAAGGGTGGTATCCTGTCTGTCTTAAGGTGCACTAGATTGGGGCTGGGACAGCCCTAGTCTACTATTAAGAACAATTTCCAGTCATAGACAACCAGAACAGCACCCTTGGTGCAACCCATTGGTAGCCAGCTCTGGGTAAGGGGTGTATTCGGTCACCTGTACCTATGTTTCCTAGATCCGTGGGAAGAAATGGAGACTATGGCATCTGAGTTGGGTCCTTGTGACAGTTGTGCAAGAAGGCAAGTGAACAGAATGTGGATCACAAGGGCTGGAGAGGGGTTTCTCCATAGCCTTGAGCCCCTTCCAGGTGGTCAAAGATAACAGGATTAGCTGATGTGACCTGCCAGCAACAGACCTCAAGGCCTCATTCACTGGGTCGTAAAGTTGGTGTAGGGCCCCCATCAGCAGGCATTGTCAGTGATGTCAAATCTCTTTACTCTTGTGTGCTGGCTGGTGTCTGGCTCCAGAAACTGCATCTGTCTGCCTGATCTGCCCACTGGGTAGTGGGCCAGAGGTGCTGGAAGAGATGCCCTCTCTCTCCCACATCAGCCATCAACCAGTAACTGGAGTCAGCATATAAATTCTTCTTCCACTGCACAGATGGGACAGTTGAAGGCATTCCTTATGGCCTAGATCTGTGTGGCTTCCTTCCTTCCTCCTGCCATGTCATATGCAGCCCATGAGGTTCACCTGCCCAGTGCACAACTTGGGGCATCAGATTTTGGTAAAACTCAAAAATTACTTTCTGAGGAAGAAAAGTACATAAGTGGGGTACCTTTCTTTTTTTTAAAATAAAAATATATTTTACAATATTTATTACAGCCTTTTACAACTGAGTGAGTTTCAGGAAGCTAAACATTGTCAATTTTATGTCTTCAAATACTCAATTTTGTTTTTACCCCAATTTATGTATCCTAGACCTCTACTTCATATGAGCAAAACTGTGCCACTGAAAACTACTCACAAATTAGCAATATATTAAAAATAAAATATGTAGAATTTACTGAGAGGCTAGAACAGTTCTGGCAAATAGAAATATAATGTAAGCCACATAGGCAATTTTGAACTTTCTGACTGCTTTCTGATAGTCACACTGAAAAATTAAAGTGGAACTTATGTGACAAATTTTATTTAGTATATCAGGAATTACTTAAAATGTCATTAACGCAAAAGCAATGTTTGAGATTTTTAAATCCTTGTTTGTTTTATTGCACTGAGTCTTTGGAATCTTTTATACTAATTCAGATCTGCCACATTGTCCATGCTCAAAAGGTACATGTGTCCTGTGGCTACAGTATCTGACAGCACAGATCTGGAATTTGCACTTCAGGGTTGACCCACTCACTCGACGAGGAAGCTGGGGTAATTACATGCCTGTTCCCATCAGTCATTGGTTGAGGGCTGCTACAGAGAATATCAGCGACTTAATTCTTAGGCACTTAACTGACCTGCAGCTAAAAAAAGTCCTCTAGTAATAAAGATGGGGATGGTAGCAGATAGAATTGCAGCCTTGGAGGCTGTAGTGAAAAGGCCTCTAGGAACAGGAGCAGAACCATCCATAGCCTACTATGTTTTACAGTACCTTTACTTTGGTGCCTTATTATATATTATCAAATGACTTGCAACACACTTGGGATTAGTGACCCAAAATGACTGTAAAGTTTACTGGCCTACAAGGGTAAACTCAGAACTCTGACATTCAAGGTCCATGGGAATCTGGGCACATCCTACATATTCTGTTTGCCTTATAGCCATCATTTTGCTAAGAATGTCCTGCCTCTTTTCTTACTGAGTCATTTCTATCCATATATCTGTTGTTTTTCTTTCTCTGCTTGTAATGTCCTTCCTTTTTATCCACCCCTCATGCCCCTTATCCTTGTAAGATGTGACTCATTTCTACATCTCTTACGGAACTTCTTATGATAACTTCAGTCTACAGTGACTTCTTCACTTTGTATTTCTCTTGCATCTTATCCAGCACCTGTTCCTTTGGCGTGACTTCTCTTATCCACTTCATGGTGCAGCTCCTTCACATAATACTCAGTTTATTTGGTGCTTTGTGCTCATATTACTTATAGGAAGACATCAGATGAGGAACTGTGATTTTATGGGGTTTTTTTTTATGTTTGTAATTTTAAGCACTAATTGTTAAAAGGCTCTGATAGTTGTCAACAAAGTGCCAAGAAGGAGATTGCCCAACAGAGCTGCTGAAGGCATCTGGAATCATCCTGATTGCCTCCGCCATTTTCAAGGAAAATTGTCAAGAGGAAAATAAGCACCCCCAGTAGCTTTTGTAAAGAGATGACACCACTCAGTGTTCTAAATATTCAAAATGAAGAAGGCAACTATAATTTCCTTTCTCATCTTATACCCAAATAAGTTTTATGTAAGTTTTATACCATTTAGTTGTATTTTTATGTACTTTAGAAGTAATGGGCATAGAAGGAGGATCGCTGGACCAGAAATTAGGATGGCTGCCTGGCTCTGGCACTGTCTGCGGTGTGGCTGCAGGAAAGTGGTTAATTCTGGCCTTTATCTGCAAAATGATAACTCAAATGAGTTCCCATTCAGCTGTCGAATTCCATTTCTGATTTTATGATGTCTGCTCATTTTTAAGAATAGGCATCATTGTTTATGATTTTAAACTGCAGTGGCTATCATTTATGTCATTGCTTTTATGGCACATTGTTGAGGATATCTGTGATTTGTTGGATTCTGAATCCTTACTCAGGAATGCAGCCCCAATTTTGACATTTCTCCTATGGGAGAATATGTTCTGCTTCACAGTGTCCTTTTTAATATGATTTCCATGAATGGAAGAACTAGGGTGTGCGCGTGTATGTGTGTGAATAGTCAATCAGCCACATTTTTGTTGACAGGGCTATCAACCCATTAATTGTAGGATTCATGGTTCATTTCCTTGATAATACCTTGCCTAATATCCCCCATGGCCCTCTCCTAAGCTCACTGTCCCTGCAGAATCCCTTCTTTGTACTCTCATCACATAAAGGATCACATAAGGCTGTTTCCTTATCTCTTAGTACATATTGACATCAACTTATATCTCACATGCTTGTTTCCTCTACTGGCCTGTGAACTTCCTGAGGGATGGAATTTGTATCAGTGGTGCCTCAGTTGAGCAGGTAGTTTTAAAAAGTGATGGCTAGATAAATGATTAGAAAGAAGAAGGGAGGGTAGGCTGGAGGGTGGAAGGAGGAAGGCAGGGCAGGAAGAATAGATGGATTTGACTGACCTACACTATTATCCTGAGCTTTGCAGATGTTGTTGTTCAGTTGCCCAGTTGTGTCTGACTCTTTGCCACCCCATGGACTGCAGCATGCCAGGCCTCCCTGTCCCTCTCCATCTCCTGGAGTTTGCCCAAGTTCGTGTCTATTGCATTGGTGATACTATCCAGCCATCTCATCCTCTGACTCCCTCTTCTCCCTCTACCCTCAGTCATTCCCAGCATCAGGGACTTTTCCAATGGGTTGGCTTTTTGTATCAGGTGAGCAAAATACTGGAGCTTCAGCTTCAGTATCAGTCCTTCCAATGAGTATTCAGGGTTGGTTTCCCCTAAGATTGACTGGTTTGATCTCCTTGCTGTCCAAGGGACTCTCAGGAGTCATCAGTTCTTTGGTGCTCTGCCTTCTTTACGGTCTAGCTCTCATAATCATACATGACCACTGGGAAGACCATAGCCTTGACTATATGGACCTTTCTTGGCGGAGTGATGTCTCTCTCTGCTTTTCAACACACTTGTTTGCTTTCCTGCCAGGAAGAAATCTTCTGATTTCATTGCTGCGGTCACCATCCGCAGTGACTTTAGAGCCCAAGAAGAGGAAATCTGTCACTGCTTCCACCTTTTCCCCTTCTATTTACCATGAAGAAATGGGGCTTGATGCCATGATCTTAGTTGTTTTTTTTTTTTTTTAACTAGTTTCAAGCCAGCTTTTTCAGTCTCCTCCTTCACCTTCATCTTTAGTCCTTTAGTTCCTCTTTGCTTTCTGCCATTAGAGTGGTATTTTCTGCATATCTGAGATTGTTGATGTTTCTCCCACCTATCTTAATCCCAGTTTATAACTCATCCAGGCTGGCATTTCTCATGATGTGCTCAGCATATAAGATAAACAAATAGGGTGACAACAGACAGCCCTTTTGTATTCCTTTCTCAATCTTGAACCAATCAGTTGTTCCAATTGGGTTCTAACTATTGCTTCTTGACCCACAAACAGATTTCTCAGGAGACAGATAAGATGGTCTGGTATTCCTATCTCTTTAAGGGCTTTCCACAGTTTGTTATTATCTACACAGTCAAAGGCTTTAGTGTAGTTGATGAAACAGAGGTATATGTTTTTCTGGAATTCCCTTGCTTTCTCTATGAACCTACAAATGTTGGCAGTTTGATTTCTGGTTCCTCTGCCTTTTCTAAAACCCAACTTGGGTATCTGGAAGTTCTTGGTTCATATAATACTGAAGCCTACCATGCAAGATTTTAAGCATGACCTTATTAGCATGGGAGATGAGTGCAATTGTCCGATGGTTTAAACATTTTTTAGTACTCTCTTCTTGGGAATTGGGATGAGGATTGACATTTTCCCGTCCTGTGGCCACTGCTGTGTCCTCCAGATTTGCTGACATATTGAGTGCAACACTTTTATAGCATCATCTTTTAGAGTTTTGAATAGCTCTACTGGAATTCCATTACATCCTCTAGCTTTATTGACAGCAGTGCTTCCTAAGGCCTACCTGACTTTGCACTCCAGGATGTCTGGCCCTTGGTAACTGACCACAACATCGTGGTTATCAGGATTATTAAGATCTTTTTGGTACAGTTCTTCCACGTATTCTTCCCATCTCTTCTTGATTGCCTCAGCTTCTACTAGGTCTCAACCATTTCTGTCCTTTATTGTGCCCATCTTTGGGCAAAGTATTCCCTTGATATTTCCAGTTTTCCTGAAGATATCTCTAGTCTTTCCCCTTCTGTTGTTTTCCTCTATTTTTAAGCATTATTCATTGAAGAAGGCCTTCTTGCCTCTCCTTGCTGTTCTTTGGAACTCTGCATTTATTTGGGTGTACCTTTCACTATGAACAAAGCTAGTGGAGGTGATGAAACTCCAGTTCAGCTGTTTCAATTCCTGAAAGATAATGCTGTGAAACTCCTGCACCCAATATGCCAGCAAATTTGGAAAACTCAGCAGTGGCCGCAGGACTGGAAAAGGTCAGTTTTCATTCCAGTCCCAAAGAAAGGCAGTGCCAAAGAATGCTCAAACTACCACACAATTGCACTCATCTCACACACTAGTAAAGTAATGCTCAAAATTCTCCAAGCCAGGCTTCAGCAATACGTGAACTGTGAACTTCCAGATGTTCAAGCTGGTTTTAGAAAAGGCAGAGGAACCAGAGATCAAATTGCCAACATCTGCTGGATTATCGAAAAAGCAAGAGAGTTCCAGAAAAACATCTATTTTTGTTTTATTGTCTATGCCAAAGCCTTTGACTGTGTGTATCACAATAAACTGTGGAAAATTCTGAAAGAGATGGGAATACCAGACCACCTAACCTACCTCTTGAGAAATCTGTATGCAGGCCAGGAAGCAATAGTTAGAAGTGGACATGGAACAACAGACTGGTTCCAAATAGGAAAAGGAGTACNTATTTTTTGGGGCTCCCAAATCACTGCAGATGGTGACTGCAGCCATGAAATTAAAAGACGCTTCCTCCTTGGAAGAAAAGTTATGACCAACCTAGATAGCATATTCAAAAGCAGAGACATTGCTTTGCCGACTAAGGTCCGTCTAGTCAAGGCTATGGTTTTTCCAGTGGTCGTGAATGGATGTGAGCGTTGGACTGTGGAGAAGGGTGAGCGCCAAAGAATTGATGTGTTTGAACTGTGGTGTTGGAGAAGACTCTTGAGAGTCCCTTGGACTGCAAGGAGATCCAACCAGTCCATTCTGAAGGAGATCAGCCCTGGGATTTCTTTGGAAGGAATGATGCTAAAGCTGAAACTCCAGTACTTTGGCCACCTGATGCGAAGAGTTGACTCACTGGAAAAGACTCTGATGCTGGGAGGGATTGGGGGCAGGAGGAGAAGGGGATGACAGAGGATGAGATGGCTGGATGGCATCACTGACTCGATGGAAGTGAGTCTGAGTGAACTCTGGGAGTTGGTGATGGACAGGGAGGCCTGGCATGCTGCGATACATGGAGTTGCAAAGAGTCGGACGCAACTGAGCAACTGAACTGAACCGAACTGAACTGAACCTTTCCCTTTCTTCCTTGCTTTTTGCTTCTCTTCTTTTTTCAGCTATTTGTAAAGCCTCCTCAGATAACCAGTTTGGCTTCTTGCTTTTCTTTTTCTTTGGGATGGTTTTGTTCAATGTCTTCTGTACAATATTACGGAACTCTGTCCATATTCTTCAGGCACGCTGTTATCTAGATGTAATCCCTTGAATCTATTCATCACCTCTGCTGCATATTCATAGGGGATTTGATTTAAGTCCTACCTGGATGACCTAGTGGTTTTCCCTACTTTCTTTATTTTAAGCCCAAATTTTGCTATGAGAAACTGATTATCTGAGCCACAGTCAGCTCCAGGTCTTGTTTTTGATGACTGTATACAGCTTCTCCATCTTTGGCTACAAAGAATGTAATCAATTTGATTTGGGTATTGACCATTTGGTGATGGCCATGTGTAAAGTAGTCTTTTGTATTGTTGCAAAAGGGACCTTGCTATAACCAGTGCATTCTCTTGGCAGAATTCAGGTAGCCTTTGCTCTGCTTCATTTTGTACTCCAAGGCCAAAGTTATCTGTTACTCCAGGTATCTCTTGACTTCCTGCTTTTGCATGCCAATCCCCAATGATGAATAGAACATATTTAGTGTTAGTTCTAGGAGGTCTTCTAGGTCTTTATAGAACTGATCAACTTCTTCGGCATTGGTGGTAGGGCCATAGACTTGGATTACTGCAATGTTGAATGACTTGCCTTGGAAACGAACCAAGATCATTCTGTCATTTTTGAGGTTGCACCCAAGTGCAACCCAACAGCATTTTGGACTGTTTTATTGGTTATGAAGGCTACTCCGTTTCTTGTATGGGATTCTTGCCCACGGTGGTAGATATAATGGTCATCTGAATTAAATTTGCCCATTCCTGTCTATTTTAGTTCACAGATTCCTAAGATGTCATCACCAACTCCTGGAGCTTGCCCAAACTCATGTCCATCCAGCCATCTCATCCTCTGTCATCCCCTTCTCCTCCTGCCTTCAATCTTTCCCAACATCAGGGTCTTTTCCAGTGAGTCAGTTCTTCCCATCAGGTGCCCAAAGTATTGGAGCTTAACTTTAGCATCAGAAAGCACCCGTGGAGTATTTGGCACAAAAACACTGTGCCTCACCATTTTATTCTTTCAGCAGTCCTGTCTGAGGGGTTGGTCTTTGTGGAATCCTGTTTTCTTCAGATGTCATTAAAAGACATTTGTTGCCAAAGCCCTTTCTGACTGAGGAGGAGTTTATATAAGAGTATATATAGCTCAGACTGCCTTTATGACGAAGGCAGTTTGGCACTAGTTCCAGCTCAGTGCCTTTGTGCTCAGGTGACCTTGATCAAAGTGGGCTCCCCTGTGGGGTTCTCAGCATCTTCACCTATAAATGTTAAGGTTGAACCAGAAATCTGTTGTGGGATGTTGTCCATGCCATTCATTCAACAAGAGTTTGTTGAACAGCTCCTAAGTTTGGCACCATTTTATCCCTGAGGGTTCAGTCCAGTTCAGTTCAGTCGCTCAGTTGTGTCCGACTCTTTGCGACCCCATGAATCACAGCAAGCCAGGCCTCCTTGTCCATCACCAACTCCCGGAGTTCACTCAAACTCATGTCTCCTTCTCCTCCCACCCCCAATCCCTCCCAGCATCAGAGTCTTTTCCAGTGAGTCAACTCTTTGCATGAGGTGGCCAAAACATTGGAGTGTCAGCTTTAGCATCATTCCTTCCAAAGAAATCCCAGGGCTG
>SJYQ01013311.1:0-34599 GCA_006410935.1 Redunca redunca
AATGGAAATGCACCCTGAACTGAGGAAATGAGGTCTTTCCAGCAGGAACCGGGGTGTTTGAGCCCTTGCGCTGGCTGTGCCGCCTCCAAACTGCTCATGTGATCTCAAGACAGTCACTTTGTGTCTCTGAGGCTCCATTTCCTTGACTGCCTCACTCGATAACCAGGGCGCCCTAAAAAACTACTGAGGTCCCCATCTCCCGCAACAGTGCAGGCTTTCTGTCTTTCTGACCACCTTCTTCACAACCATCGAGGGAACTGTCTCCGCCCACCCAGGACGTGATCACCAGCCGCTGCTTCCTTATGGCTTCGAGGAAGGCAAGACCAAGGCCCTGGGCACAAGCAAGGGCCAAGGGCACGGGGAGCTGCAGCCTTGGTCCGGCCCTGTTCCAGGCTGGTCCCGGAGCCACACGCGCCATGTGAAGCCGAGTGGGGAGAGATGTTTCCCCAGCCAGCCTGCCTGCATCTCCCCTTCACCAGTTCCATAACCTACATTAGGAAATTTACATTTAACAAATCAGTCACAGAGTCCTGAGGAGCACAGCTGTTCCCGCTGTGCGGCATCTTCTTTGCACTTAAAAGGCAAAACAACACAAGAAAATAGAAAAGAGGGAACTTGCAACTCAGACACTCCCTGGGCTCTGAGACGTGGATTCAGGAATGCGCGCTGGGCGCTTTCAGGTCTGACTCCCTTTTCTCCCCAGGCCCTGCAACCCGCAACCCCAAACCCCACCTCCCCACAGGCACCTTCTCCAGCCCGGGACCAGACAGGAGGTCCCCACACCCTGCTCCACTCAAGCTTCTCATGAAGACAGCCCCAGCTGCAGCGAGCACCCCCCAAGTTCTTGGGCCCCCACTGGATCCTCCATGGTAAGGTAGCCACCCTCTCTGAACAAAGAAGAAAATGAAGCTGAGCAGGTCTCCAAGGCCAGGGCCCAAGGCTGACCTCCTAAGTGAGGCAGGAGCTCTCAGACTATCAGCAGAACACTGTCTCAAGATGAGGACTCAGATAACACCAGCCTAGAGTCTAGACAGGAGGAAAGCCTCCGATAAACAAACATGCAGAGGAGATGCCACCTACAGAGCACCGAAGACCTTCCCTGGACCTCCTCCCTCATGCCCAGATAGGCTCACCTTGCCTGCCCCCCACACCCTGCACTGACCCCCTCCTGGGCCCTTTCCTGAGAAGCACAACTGAGACAGGTCTGTACTGCCCTGAGCTGTGTTTACCAGTTGCATGGCCGCAGGAAATAAGACCCCATCTCGAGTCCTGACTTCTTTATCGTGCGCATAAGTTCTTTTCTGTCCTAGGCATCTCCATGTGTTAAAACCACAAGATGTGATGCAGTGTTTGAGGGCGGCTATTACTAAACGATGCTAATAACGCTAATTGAGATGGTTGAGATTTGGGGGGCATTAAGTCCTCTTCGAGCTTGTATTCTGCCTCCCGTAACGCGACTGTAATTTCCCCCAAGGACAGAGGTTATGTCTGTTTCCTTTTCTAAGACGCCTAAAATAGGATTCTCCAGACATCGAAGTGTCAGCTGGTGGTGCCTGGAGAGGAGATGCCCCCACCTCCGGGCCTTGACAGGCATGGCTAATCGAGTGCGCGCTCCGCCCACTGATCAGCAACACTCCAATAGGCAAGCTACTTGGAACTGATCAGAGATGACAGACAGGAAGCAAGGGGAATTTAAACCCCGTGCCTGGACAGTACCCATGATCTCTTAACACACAGGTCCCACCTATCTTATCCACAGGCATGCAGAAAACAGCCCACCCACACAGATAGCTCCGGAGGGCCTCTGAACACCCTGATTTTATCTACCTAGCTCCCCTTTCTTCTTTGCTGCCTCCAAGCCTTTTGAGAAGAGCAGCAGGATGTAAATTATTAAATTATGATTCCTGGTGTCATATCACTAACAAGCAGTCTATAATCTCTGACATGGGAGAACGGGAACAAAGGCCAGAATCTGTGATGAATCCATAAAACCAGGCCCCAGGCTGCTCCTCAGTTCAGAGAGATGCCTCTCAAATACCCACGCAGTCAGATAAACCTCCCTCCCCTCCTCTGTGTCCACTGCAAATAAGGGAGGGGAAGGGGGACAGGGACGCGTGGAGAAGGAAGAGAAGCCTACAACTTTCCAAACTCAAATGTAGGAAGAACCCTCAATTCAGTTCCGTCGCTCAGTTGTGTCTAACTCTCTGCGACCCCATAGACTGCAGCACACCAGTCTTCCCTGTCCTCACCATCTCCCGGAGCTTACTCAGACCCATGTCCATCGAGTCAGTTATGCCATCCAACCATCTCATCCTTTGTCCCCCTCTTCTCCTCCCACCTTCAATCTTTCCCAGCATCAGGGTCTTTTCCAATGGGTCAGCTCTTTGATTCAGGTGGCCCACGTACTGGAGCCTCAGCATCAGTCCTTCCAATGACTATTCAGGACTGATCTCCTTTAGGATGGACTGGTTGGATCTCCCTGCAGTCCAGGGGACTCTCAAGAGTCTTCTCCAACACCACAGTTCAAAAGCATTGATTCTTCGCAGTTTCCTGGACTTGTAAATTGAAGGCCTGGCTGAGATAACTCCTACAGTCCCTCTCAGTTCCAAGAGTTTAGTCCAAGAGTCTAGAGATGGTAAATGCATTACTTGACATTATGCACTATGTGACAGCCTCCAAATAGAACCCTTCTCGTTAATGTTATAACCCAAGCTGACTATGAGCAGGGTTGGATTTCGAGAACCCTGGAACAAGGCCACTGGGCAGTCACGTGGGGACCCTCTTTCTCTGAAGAACACCTCTCTCCACTCGGTGGGACCTCAATATTCCACAATAATGATGATGATGATAAATGGTGATTTCAAAGCCCTCTCCTGTTTATTTGTCTAAAGGCCTCTAAACACCCCTGTGAGCCTATATTCACGTATCCTGGGTACACCCTCTTCTGTAGCGAAGACCTAATTTAGACAGAGGGAAATCAGCTCTGTGGGGTGAAATGCATTAACCAAGTCTCCCAAACAGCACAAATCTAATTAACTGAAAATCAAAATTGCAAAGCTGCCGAAAAAGATTTCCACGGAAGAAGTCTCCTAAGGACTGAAGGAAAGTTGTGGGTCATGTGACCTGCCTAATCCAAGTCTCTCAGCTAAACCAGGATAAATGCTGTTTGGGTGTTTGGGTTTGTTTGCTTTTTCACTGATGTTTGTTTTCTCGAGATCACCTTTATCACCAATGGGCTTTGGAGAGCTTATCTGGTGCAAGCAACTGCCATGAAAAGCATCCTTTCCGAGGAGCGGGTCCAGCCTTCCAGAACCTCCAGTGCAACGGGAGGAAGGAACCCCACGCCCAGACACCCTGGCTGGGGGTTCCTCTCCTGCTCCTGCATGGCTGCCCTACCGCCCCTGTTAGAGGCTCATCCCTACCAACCCCACCACTGGAAAACGCTGGCAGCAGTGAGTTTAAATGCCCCCACCCAGGGCCCTGAGAAGACTGAGCCACATCCAGGTCAGGGGCGAGCAGGCTTCTGTCCTTTGTGCTTCTGACCTGCCCCAGACAAATGACAGCAGGACAGTCACCAGGGGGACAGGGCTCCTTCTGGTTCCAAGGCCTAGCATCTCCGGCCCTTGGGAAAGAGGACAGAAGCAATTTCTGTGCGTCCTACCCCACACCACACCCTGCTTTAAACTCCCGATGGCTCCCTACTGCCCCATTAAGGAATTCTCAATCCTGGCTGCAATAAGAATCACCTGGGGAGCTTTAAAAATAACAACAACAAAGACTAGGCCACACCGCAAACCAAGCGTATCAGAATTTTGAAGGGAAGAGTTCCCAGCAGGGCCTTCCCTGGTGGTCCAGTGGTTGGGAATTCACCTTCCAATGCAGGGGACACGGGTTCAATCCCTGGTCTGGGAACTAAGATCCCACGTGCTAAGTGGCAACTAAGCCTGCACATGCCACAATTAGAAAGCCCAGTTCAGTTCAGTCGCTCAGTCACATCCAACTCTTTGTGACCCCATGAACCGCAGCATGCCAGGGTTCCCTGTCCATCACCAACTCCCAGAGTTTACCCAAACTCATGTCCATTGAGTGGGTGATGCCATCAACCGTCTCATCCTCTGTCGTCCCCTTCTCCTCCTGCCTTCAATCTCTCCCAGCATCAGGGTCTATTCCAATGAGTGAGTTCTTCACATCAGGTGGCCAAAGTATTGGAGTTTCAGCTTCAGCATCAGTGGTTCCAATGAACACCGAGGACTGATTTCCTTTAGGATGGTCTGTCTGGTTGGATCTCCTTGCAGTCCAAGGGACTCTCAAGAGTCTTCTCCAACACCACAGTTCAAAAGCATCAATTCTTTGGCACTCAGCTTTCTTTACAGTCCAACTCTCACATCTATACATGACTACTGAAAAAACCATAGCTTTGACCAGATGGACCTTTGTTGACAAAGTAATATCTCTGCTTTTTAATATGCTGTCTAGGTTGGTCATAACTTTTCTTTCAAGGAGTAAGCGTCTTTTAATTTCATGGCTGCAGTCACCATCTGCAGTGATTTTAGAGCCCAGAAAAATAAAGTCTGTCACTGTTTCCATTGTTTCCCCATCTATTTGCCATGAAGTGATGGAACCAGATGCCATGATCTTAGTTTTCTGAATGTTGAGTTTTCAGCCAACTTTTTCACTCTCTTTCACTTTCAACAAGAGGCTCTTTAGTTCTTCCTTCCTTTCTGCCCTATGGGTGGTGTCATCTGCATATCTGAGGTTATTGAGACCATGCTGCAACAAAAGTTCCCACATGCTGCAGCTAAGACCTGCTGCAGCCAAATAAGATTTAAAAAAAAAAAAAAAGTTCCAGGCAACCAAGGAACCAAGAGAAACCACTGCTCTAGTCCAGTGCTTCTCACACTTGAATGGACCCATGAACTACCTGGGGGTCTTGTCAATCGCAGATGCTGACTGAGCAGGTCTGGGATGGGGCCCGAGATTCTTCCTCCCATAGGGGCTCCTGACTGATGCTGTTGACTCTGAGATGACTCTGTGAGTTGCAAGGCTCTAGAATCAAGTCCACCCTTTTGATTCACATATGATCTGATCCGCTACTTTCCCTTTTTCACCTGCTGTCATTGTCCAACTCATATACTCCCAAATACATGCAGGTACCCAAACACACAGGGCTATTTCTCTCCCTTTGAGGGGAAAGCCCTTCCTACAACTGCTCCACCTTCCTGGAAAACCCTACCATCTGCTGTGGGCTGAACCATGTCCCCTCGAACTTCACAGACGGAAGACCTGGCCCCAGCACCCCAGAATGTAACCATTGGAAGGCACCATTGTTAAAGAAGTGAAGTCATCGGGGGACTTCCCTGGTGGTCCAGTGGTTAAGAATCCCCCTTGCAAAGCGAAGGACACAGGTTTGGTCCCCGGTGGGGGAACTAAGATCCCGGAAGCTGAGGAGCAGCTAAACCTGAGAGCTGCAACTGCTAAGCCCGAGTCACACCTAGAGCGCCCGTCTGTGCGCCGCACGGGAAGACGCCGCATGACGCAAGGAGGACCCGTGCGCCACCACTAAGACCGATGCATTTTTAAAAATGAAGTCCTCAGGGTAGGCCCTAAATATGACTGGTGTCCTTATGAAAAGAAGAAATCTGGACAAAGACACACACACCAACAGGAAGACTCAGAGAAGAGGACCTTTTATCAGCCACCGAGAGAGGCTAAACACAGCTTTCCCTCGTGGTCCTCAGAAGGACAACCCCACTGACACCTTCATCTCAGACTTCTCTGAGACTATAAACGGCTGCATGGAAACCATCCAGTCCATGGTACGTTGTTGCAGCAGACCTAGGATGCTGAGCTACCATCGCTGAAGACCCAACCCTGGCACCACCTGCTCGGGGAAGCTGCCCTGCCTGGTCCAGCAGGCCCAGCACTTCAGTCATCCTCTCTGTCTCCAGGTGCCCTGTCCTGCAGGCACCTGCCCCCACGGACACCCAGCTATGTGTGAGCTCTTCAACGGCAGAGATCTCGCACAGGACATGGCACACGGGAGGTGGTGATGGATGTCACCCAGGTGCAGCTAAAGGACAGAGGTCCTCCCCTTGTGGGCAGTCACCTCCCAGCAAGGGCCCCTGCCTGGCTGCCTGTTCCAGGGCGTTCTGCTGCCTCCCCCACTCTTGCTGCCCTCCTGGCAGCCAAGAACAATCTCTGTTTTGAGCTGGGTTTTGTTTTTACTCTGTGTATATGTGTGTGTGTGTGTGTGTGTGTGTGCACACACACGCGTTTTAAGCCACCATATTGAAATGCAAACTGCCAGGTGTTAAAAACGCCGCCCCCAGCCATAAGGGGCAGCTGGTTTCCACAAGACTAGCATTTATCACATTTGCAGTAAACACACAAAAGGTCCTCGATTCAAAACCAGGAAGAGAAAGTAATTCTTTTGTCAAAAGGCAGTGGTAACTAAACACAGGGCAGGGAGGGAAGGCAGCTTTGGACGGCTGCTTCACCCTCCCCCGGGTGTGGACATGTTCTCCGCTGGGAAAGGAGAGCAAAGACAGTCACACGGGCGCATTCTGAACGTGCATTGTGTGAGCGAAACCCGCCACGGCTGAACTTCATGGCAGACTTAAAGGAGGCCTGAGACACCGACAAAGGAATCTTACCCCCCTTGGGCATTAAGGTGGGGCCTGGAAGCCTGTGATCGAGAGGAGGGTCCCAAACAAGGCCATGGATTCATGTGAATGCAAGATTCAGAAATCCTTCACGTTCTAAGTGTAGAGACTCAAGTTAAAAGTCCCGGGGTCTGCCAAGCCTGGAAAGAACAGCCCCAGCACTGTCGCGGAGATTTTCTTTTCCTTTTTACATGGAATCTGAAACATAAAGGGTCACTTCTATTTAGGGTCAATTTCTACTCAGGGGACTGCAGCGGCTGCTCTTTTGAAGGTTATGGGGCTGCCAGCCTTGAAACTCCAGCTTAGCGTTTGATCCCCTCTCAGGAGCCTCCCTAGGGGAGCCCCCCCTCCCAACCTGAGCCCCCCGAGAGCCCAAGGCCTTGACTCCAGAGACCCACGACCAGCCTGAGCCCCTCAGGCACACCCACACCAGTTTTCCTCACCTGGTGGTCGAGAAAAGAAAAACTGGGAAGGGGGTATAGAGGGTAGGCAGGAACTGCTACAGGATCTGACACAGGCTTTGGATTTAAGGCACTTTCTTCCTTGCAAAGTTGCCTTCAGGTTCCAAGCAACTATGAAAGAGTGTGGTTCGGTGCTACCAGACAGGGTGCTCTCAGGACCCTCTTACAGCAACCACCCCCAGCAGCTGTCTCCCCACTGGCAGAAAGGGCAGAAAGGCCAAAGCCCTCCTACAGCTGATTTCCTGCAGACCACCAACCGCCACAACAGCAATGATCACAGTCACAAGGGCCACCACTTGTGAGCATCTACTGTGCTACCACTGTGCTCCACAGCCCTCTGACCTCACCAGAGGGCTCCAAATGGGAGCCTGTCTCCCCAGAAAGCAGAGCTCCAAGATATACAGCGGATTGAATTCGCTCCTCTCACCTTCCCAGCTCTCCTGAGCCAGGGGCATTTCACCACCAATCCTAAATAATCAGATCCCTTTTAGGGATTTCCTAGAACCTTCTAGAAGTGTAATGAGTCTCTTATTGTATGTGCAGTTGCTGACTGCCTCTTATCATTCACAAAGTAGACTTTCAGAATCCAGGGAACCCTGATGCAAGCTAAGAAGCACCCACGTCCCCAAGCTGTTCAGGGGCCCAGCACACTTTCTCATCTGCTCAGATGTCACTGCAGACATGATGGACGGTAGCCGCCAGTCCCCTGCCCACGGGACTCTCCAAGCAAGAATACTGCAGTGAGCAGCTGTTCCCTTCGCCAGGGGATTTGCCTGACCCAGGAACTGAACCCAAGTCTCCTGCATAGCAGGTGGATTCTTTACCGTCTGAGCCACCAGGGAAAACCCAGACATGCCTACAAGTGGTCTCAACGACCAAAGCCCTCCGACAGACCGCCAACCACCACCACAGGCACGACAATAGTCACAAGGGCCACCACTTACTGAGCATGTACTGTGTCCTGGGCAGTGAAGCAGTCTGACACATGCTACATGGAAACTCACCGACCCCTCACAGCAACACTGTCAAGAAGGTTTCACCATTTCATTCAAGGACTTACATTCTGGGACTTGGAGAGGCTAAGACCCCACCCTCCCACTGCAGGGGGCTGGGTTCCATCCCTGATCAGGGAGCCAGATCCCTCATGCCTCAACTAAAGATTCCGCGTGGTGCAACCAAGACTGAACATACTGTACACTGCAACTAAGACCCGGCACAACCAAATGAATAAAACACTTAAAAAAAAAAACACTTACATTCCTTGTACACTGCTAAGAAAGTGCAGGCTGAGAAAGAACAAGCAACTTGCCCAGCATCCCCAGGTAATTAAGAAGCAAGAACAGACCTGAACTCAGGTGTGACACCAACCCTCTCTTCACCTACAGAGGCTCTGGGCGTCACTCCTATCTGGCCTCGATTTGCACAGTACCCAGGGTGGGGTCAGGGTTGGGCGGGGCGCTCATTAATAATACCCCCATTGCCAAGGACCTCTGTTCAGTCCTGAACGGTGGGTTTTCTTCCAATCATAGGGCCTGTGCCTCCCTGTACTCATGCTGCTAAGTGGATAAAGGTGTAGTTATACCATCCCCTAGATTTTCTCTGATCGTTAAATACATTGCACAATGTTAAACACACTGCACCCTCAGAGCTGTCTGCCAATTTTCTTTTATTTAAAAAATCTAAACACAGGGCCAGCATATACTTGAACTCATGGTTTTAATGGTGAAATTCAAATGTTCATAAGAGAGCATACTGCCCCAAATAACAATAATATCATCCCCACTGTGCTGGTAGATGGAGCGAGGCCTGCTCAAGAAGTCTGACCGCAGCACCTCACCCGGGAGAAAACTCAATTCCTTCCTGTGACTCAGATACAAGAGGACAGGTTCTGCAGAGGCCCCGCCTTCCCGCTGGGCTCTGCTCAGAGGCTTGAGGTCACTCCCGGTGCCTGGCCACTGCGCCTTTCTGGAAGATGAGTCATGTGCCAATCGCCCCGGGGGCCAGCTCCACGGAGGATGCACCTCCACCCCCATGACCACACTCTGCCAGGTGGCTGAAGCCCAGAGGACCAAGAACTACCACCCACGTCTCGCAGGCCAGACTGCTCCCGAGTCTGAGCAAAGAGCACTCAGCTCCGGCTCAAGAACCCTTCTGCCACTGAGTCGTGACTTCCCTGGCCTGGGCTCTGGCTGTTACTGGCGACGCCCCCCATCCCCTCCCCCCCAGCTCCCTACCCTCCCTCCTGAGCTCGGCTCCCAGGTAACCGACACGTGACCATCTGGAACTGACACCTGCTTTTCTGAAAAGGAATTTCCCCTCAGAGATGATCCAGTCACAGTGACTAAATCCTCATTTATTTGTGCAAACATTTCCTCATATTTACAGCTTATACTTTTCTTGCAAAACCACACACAGACACACATGGCCTGGGCAAATTCCCCCCACATATATTCAAGTTTTATTATACACCTTTCCCCACAGTAGGGATCTGAAACAGGTGGCTGACAAGGGTTTGAAGCCACGTCTTCTGCAAGCCCGTCCTGGAAGCTGACTGGAGGCAGAGAGGAATGTGAGCTGTCAGAAAGCCCGAAGCGATTTCAGAATAAACTGGCACTGGGGAAGCACGATCCAAGGAACAGGAGGGCCTCGCTCGGAACACAGCCTCCAGCTTGCAGGAAAGAAAGATGCACCTCCAACTTCCTTAGCCTCAAACTTGAGGCTATAATTCCCTCTCATCATTAACCCCGCTAGACCAGATAGTCTCCAGACGTGCTTATGTTCCAAGAGTCTCTGTGTGGATCCCCAGTGGTCCAGCATTGAAGAATCTGCCTTGCAATGCAAGGGACGCGGGTCACATCCCTGGTCAGGGGATTAAGATCCCACATCCTCAGAGCACCTGAGCCCACACACTGCGACTACTGAGCCCGTGTGCTCCAGAGTCCAAGCTGCACAACTAGAGAGCGTGTGCGCCGCAACTACTAAGATACACGTGCTCTGGAGCCCGCAGGCCCCAACGGGAGCGTCTGCATGCCCCAACGGAAGGTCCTGCGTGACACAGCAAAGGTCCCCACTGCTGCAACTGAGACTTGGTGCGGCCAAACAAATGTTAAAAACAGAACGAAACAAGACTCTCTGTGCAGTGCATTTAAACTTATTAACAATTCTTAAAAAATAAAATAAATAAAATTAACAAATCTTTTCAAAGGCTTTCTCCAATCCCTGGAAAACCTGGGTTGACAGTCCCCACAAGACTCCAACCCAACCTGCAGGATCACACAGGCTAAGAGACAAGGGTGCGATGTTGCCACCGTGATGAGAATACCGGCAGCCCTCCAAGTGGGAAACCTGCGAAGTGAGAGCCTGTGACCTTGGACAAGTCATTTCACTCCACTCCAAGTGTCAGTTTCCTCAGTGGGACCCTGGGACAAAAGGAGAGCCAAGCTGTAACCTCTATGTCCCTCTCTTACGTCCTAGGAACTTCATATCCATTATCTCATTGAATCTGGGAAACCACTGGAGAACGATGATGATGGGGAGTGCAGGGGATCTGCAACAGTAATCGCTGCTGCTGTTTGGTGTACTCTGGCTTGCAACCACCAGAAGTCAGGCACGTCACCTCATTTAGTTCTCACAGCAAATGCGGAACTGGGCCTCTGCCATTGCTGAAATGCCCTCCCGCTAGAGCTGGCAGTGACTAATAACACCGATCAGGGAAAAGGGTGCATCCTCAGGGCAGTATGGAAGTGGGGCAGGACGGTGCGCCCTCCCGAGGAGCCCGGCTTGGAGGAGAAACCCCGGGACGAGGCAGTGGTGGCCTCAGGGGAGCGGGGGAGCAGGCCAAGCCCCCAGGGCCACCCCGAGGCAGAAGAGGACAGCTAAGGAGTGTGCAGCCCTACCTGTGTCAAGCCCAAGGAGCTTCCCGAGTCTGAGAGCCATCTTCACCCCATCAGACCACAGCAGTTGGCTGGACGAGTTGATGTCTCCTCCACTAATCCCCTATCGCACGCCCACTGGAATCCAACCCATCCTTCAAACTAGCCAAGGGTCAGGAAGAAGACTCAAAAGGACAGTCATCTTCCAGCCTTCACAGGCTGCCCTAAAAACTAAAGCATTATTTTTTATGCTGTTTCCACGGTAATCCGTATTCTCACTCCCAGCAAGCAACTTTTTATAAAGGACCTTTTGTAAGACAAACAACTCACTTCCCAGTCTGGGGCCACCCGAGCCCGTGGAGCTACAGGGAGTATGGACCTTCCATACCAAGCAAAAGTGAGTGGCAATGAAATGACAGGAGACGAGGAAAACCAGGGCCCAAAAGGACACAGGCCTCCCAGAGCAACATGCCGAGACGAAAGAGGACGGGAACTGGGCTCGGTCCCACACGAGGCTGAATCCCAGCCACTACGTAGGCATGCAAGAAATGTTTGCTACTGAATTCTGTGTTAAGTCACTGAGCTTCAGCTGCCTCACCATTAATATGGGGCAATTAAAACTGCATCATAGGATTTAAGCAGAAATTAAATTTAATGAAAATATGCACATGAAAAAGTTTGGTACTTAGACCAGAACCAGCGCTTATGACCCTCCATTATGTACTAGGAATTTTACATCCATTATCTCATTGAATCTCTGAAACAACCTTGGGAAATGATGACGATGGGGGGCGGGGGGCAATATGTAACAGTAATGGCTACTCCTGTTCGGTTTCCTCCGGCTTGCGACCGCCAGAAGCCCAGCACGTCAACCCAGTTAGTTCTCACAACAAACAAGGAACTTGTGATCCCTGTGGAGCCTGAACTGCAACTCAGTTCTGCCTGACCCCAGAGGCAAAGCCACTACCTCTCGGTAAACACAGACGCTGTCACTCATCCTTCACATGTGTACTGACCATCTCCTGTGTGTCAGGCTCTGCGCAAGGCACTCGACACAGAGCAGAGAGCAAGACAGACACTGTCTCCACTCCCACGTCGCCTACGGTCCAACAGGGAGAAAAAGACAATTAAGCAAGCAATTATTACGAGAGCAGGTGGATTAGTCGGGATTCTCCAGAGAAACCATCAACAGGAGATATGTACGATATGAGAGACAGACAAAGACGAAGGAAGTGGTATTTATTTCAAGAAACTGGCTCACCATCAGGGGAGGAAGGCAAGTCTGAAATTCACTGCACAGCCCAGCAGACTGGAAATTCAGGTTAAGAATCGATGTTGCAGTGTTAAGTCCGAAGTCTACAGGGAAGACCAGCAGCCTGGAAACCCACAGGGGGTTTTCTCTGTCCTGTCTGAGGTCCAACTTCTTGTTCTACCAGAAGCCTCAGTCTCTGCTCTCGTGACCATCAGCTGATGAGATCAGGCTCACCTCCACATTACAGAGGGTAATCTGAGTTAGTCAAGGTCAGCTGAAGGCAGTGTTAACCCATCTCCAGATTCCTTCACTGTATCTAGATTAGCGTTGGACCAGACACCGAGCGCCACAGACAGCAGTAACCATCACTGGGGCCAGGGGGATGTGGTATACGGAGCATTAAGGAAACACAGAGAAGAGACCTGACAACAGCATTTAGGAAACGTTGGAAGATTTAAGAAATACGCAGGCATCAGACGCTCAGAATGATCCTCAGAAACTATGCAAATTTACTTATCAGAGACGTATTCCTCATATAAAACGTACCACGGACTCCCTAGCTAAAGGAGGCTCAAACAATAACTCAGGCCATCAGTCTGCTCCCTAAGATGCTATGAGAGGTATCCTCATACCACATTTTCATAAAGTGGCTCACAGTGGTACACACCAAAGACTCTTAAGGCTGGCAGCAGAGCCCCTGAACAGCAAGGAGCAAAAAAAAGCAGGAGGGGCGTGTGCATCTAGTGATGACCAGGTGCCCCCAATTCCCAGAAACACGTGAGGTCAACAGAATCTCCCTGCTCACCATCCACTGATGGCCGAGTCCCACGTAAAATCTTCCAGCCTCCTCCAAGGACCAGAGCTCCGGGACCTACAGCTGAGCGCCGGGAGACAGCAGGCTGGGGAGGGAGGCGGCAAGGGCTGCGTTTTATTATTCAGTCCCCACAAGGTCATCTATTTGGTGAAACCGCGGAAGAAGCTAACTTTTTAACGAGCAGCTCTCAGTGGGAATCACTCTCTCCGTCTCATTAGCAGGCACGAAGGGCTCTCCTCTGCGGGCGGCACTGAACTCCAAGCCCCAGAAGGCCTGCGGGTGGACAGGGACAGGCAGAGTCAAGTGCAAGAGGCAGGCGATCACTCTTCCTCATCAGGCAGGGGAACACGTGGGTCCTAACCCAGTCTCCCCAGGGGCCTCTGGTTCCCCAGCACTGCCCCACCCCACCCCAGGGGAGGCAGGAGCAGGCTGGTCTCTCCTCCACGTGGATGGCTGGCTGGACGGAAAGCCAGGGAGGACCATCAGTTCCATGCAGTGAGCAGACGTTCAGTAAATACATGGTGAATGGACGGGTGCGTCTAGACCTTCCTACTAACAGACCAGCGACACCACGTCCTCTCTCAATACAGATGGCGCAGAGGCTTGGAAATGCTTTCCCACTGCAAGTGAGGGTTCACAGAGAGCCTTTCACATGCCATGCGGGTTCCTGATACCTGTTCATGAAGCCCTGGGATCAAGAGAAGGCCACCAAATGGCAGGGAGGCAGAAGAATCCTGGCCTCCACAGAATGTAGCTCTGATTCGAGCGCATCAGTCTTAACCTGAGCGCCAGCTTCCTCTTCTGTAAAACAGGACTGCCTCCTTCCAGGGCCGTGCTAGGGGCCCGCTCCACACTGGCTGCCCTCCCCCTTCCAGAACCTAGCCACGTGCCAACCACGAGGAGGGCCTGGCGTCTGAAGCCCAGACCTCATCGGCAGCCACGCACCATCATCGACACGTGTGGGGCTCCAGCAGCCAAGTCCCTGGCCGGGCGGGCTGCTAAAGATGGCGCTGGCGCTGAAGCAGGTTCTTTTCCCAGGAGGTTAATTTATTAATCCTCCTGAAAGCTGTTTGTTTGGGAGAAGAATGCACACCGGCTCCAGGTGAACACATGTTGCTAAGGACAAAGGCCCAGAAAACAATACCGCTCCTGCACTTCTCCTCAACGCTGGAGGCCCCAGAGACCCCTGGCTTTCTGCAAGACCCTGCGAACAGGGAGAAGGGCCTCTGCACGCTCGCGGGGCCCGGGGCGCCCTCTGCAATTCTGCACCAGGTCACGGCCCTGAGTCCCAGCTGACGAAGCCCTTCCTAGAGCTGTGGCGAACACCCAGTCCTCCCCCTAGGAACACCCTTGCCTGTAGCTGCCCCCCGGGTCTGACAATTCCCATCAGACTGGAAGCTCCCTGAGGGCCAAGCCCCTGCGGGCTGATTCCTGCCATATCCCCAACATCCCACAAAATACCCAGCGCACAGTAGGCGCTCAATACACGTTTGCTACTCTGGACCAGGACCCCTAACATGAGCTGCAGTGAGTTCTCTGAAACTGAAGGCAAAGACCTCTGTGTGGGGGCCTCTGGTGGCGGCCGTGCCTGTGCATGGAGCCGTTTTCCTCAGGAGAGGGCCCCAAGGTTTCCTCGTCTGCCAGCAACAGGCTCCAGGAGGGACAAGCGCTGGCTCCCAGGCAGGGGCTGTGATGCAGCCCTAACACTCATCCTGAGGGGCCGCAGACCGCAACGGCCTCTCCCGCTTCGGACAGCGCTCCCCCTTGCTTCTGCCTGCCCTCCTCCTTCCTTCCGTTTAGTCAGACCTGCCGTCCCTTCAGGAGCTCCCCCCAGCCCACCTCCTCTGCGAGGTCCCCCTGGAGCCCCCAGCGGGAGCCTACATCCCCCCCCGCCCCCGGTCCACAATGGCCAGCGGGTGCCACCTGCATGGCACCGCCCCCTCGCGTTAGCCATCGCTTAGCCCTGGGGTACTGACACCCCGGAAGCCCACTGCAGTCTGCAAACTTCCTGAAGACAGGAGCCAGGGTCATCTTCCTCAAGGTGCCCAGCACATCAGGAGCTCGATAACTAAATGCGCATTTAGAGGCATTCAGAGTGGTGTGACCAATGCAGAGTCCGGGCTCATTTTCAGTAAAGACTTTTCCTTATACAATACTACTGCAAGAATTTGTTAAAAATACTATCCCACTAAACACACAAAATCAACTAACACTACTTTTCCCTGTTCTCTCCCAGACCCTGTCCATAAGCACAGGTAAGATTTATGATACATAGCAACGTTCAAAGTATAAACACAACATTAGCCTCCAACGTCTTTACCCTTAACACGGGCTCTCTAAACATGCTCTCACTGGAGACTGAAAGCCTGTATTTTGTCCTGCGTTTCTCCTCATGGGGTTTCTAGAACAACCTACCCAGCAGATGTGGGGCCTTGCAATTCCATTCTTCCTAACAGAACGTTTTTTTTTCCATAGGCAGCTTCTCTTCCCCAGGTGCGAAAGCAGATTTTCTTTCTCCTTCTCCAGAACATCAAAGGTCTGTTTTCACATGAAAGCTCTCAGCTGAACACGTAGTAAAACGTACTAGCCTCACGCATGCAGGATCCTCGCTGGCCAACAGTCCCCAGCACAGATCTGGGAACTACTGTGCAAATACCCAGCCCCTCCCGGACCTCTGACCACCCCCCCCAAATCCACCCCCCCCACACCGGGAACCTGGCCCTCTTCCCTCTGCTCGCCACACTACGAATGCGTGATCTCTCCCTCTCTTCCTTACCAGCTCACCGGCCAGGCCCCATCCCGTTCCTGATGCTCGTCTGCGGCTGTCCCCAGCACCTCCCCACAGCCACCACCACACACCCTGGGGACCCTGCCTGGACTCTCGTTTATCTGCCTGTTTACATTAAACGGAACAGGATGCTTTCCTCCGTAAAGGAGGAAAAGGCAGGCTTGCTGTCATTCGCAGGGCCTTTCAGAAAACAAAGGGTCAACAGGACCAGGGATCATCTAGACTCTCCAAACACACATAGAAAGCCCCAGAAAAGTGTGGCAAGTTAAACAGACGCTCCCCAAATCCTCCCAGCACAAAAGAAAAACACCTCTGGCTGCATCCCAAGGCAGGAAAACAGCACTAGGGAAGATGCCTCCTACCAAAGCAACGGGTTTTGTGTCCCTGAATGAGAACTAAGTTCTAGAGTCCAAAGTCCTTTCCCTGAAACACAAGCGTGAGGCTCAGCCTCCTAACCCACTGGGGAAATGTAAATAAAAACCACAACAAGGGCTTCCCTAGCGGCTCAGTGAATAAGGATCGCCTTGCCAGTGCAGGAGACACAGGTTCGATCCCTGGTCCAGGAAGATCCCACGCGCCGCGGAGCAACTAAGCCTGTGTGCCACGACCACTGAGCCTGTGCTCTGGAGCCCGGGAACCACAGCTCCTCAGCCCACACACCCGAGAGCCCGTGCCTACAGGAGAAGCCACCACCATAGGCCCGAGCACCGCAGCTGGAGAGGAGCCCCTGCTCACAACCAGAGACGAGCCTGCGCAGCTACGATGACCCGGCACAGCCAAAAATAAATCACACACACACACAGGCACGCACACACACACACGCACGCACACACGCACGCACGCACACACAATGAGACACCACAAAACTGGCAACAATTAAAAAGTCGGACAATAACAACTGCTGGTGAGAATCCAGGGCAATGAAAACTCCTACCACCCCAACTACTCCTAGAGTACAAATACGGCAAGGAGGAGGTCTTTTTTTAATCCTTATTTATTTGACTGCAACAAGTCCTAGTTGCAGCATGCAGGATCTTTTAGCTGAGGTTATGCAGGGTCTAGGTCCCTGACCAGGGATCAAATCTAGGTCCTCTGCTCTGGGAGCACAGAAGTCTTAGCCACTGGACCACCAGGGAAGTCCCAAGAAGGAGATCTTCAAACACAGTTTCTAGCAAACTTAAGCTGTTCAGACTGTATGACTCAGTCATCTGAGTCTATTCTGATAAACTCTCGCATTCATACATCAGGAAGTAGGCACAAGGATATGCGCAAGGATATTCACATGCACAGTTTGAGCAGACAAAACAAATCAAGAACTTGAATGTCCGTTAAAAGGAGAAAAGACAAAGTGTGGTCCCAGTGAACCACAGCCACAAGGCATCAACAGGACAGCCCGTGCAGACAGCAAGCTGGACACCACAAACAGCAGAACGTATTCTTCAAGGCTGGAAAGAAGCCAGCCTCATAGGGTGGGTGCATGGGGAGAAACAGACAGGGAGTGAAGGGGGCTGGGAATAATATTGCAGTTCACAGCCACGTGGTGACTATGTGAGTTATTTATTTCGTTGGTGTTCATACTTGACTCGTGCATGTCACATGGTTTTCCATCTATGCAACATTCTATATGGGGTCTGGGGCGGGGGCGGGGCTAAGGGTAAACGCAAGGCCTCTCCTCTCCAAACAACCGGTTTTTCTCTGGAACCTCTTGTTCTCTCTAAAGGAATCTATACCTGTTTAGGGCTCTCAGTACTGACTACCACCCTTTTCCCTTGAGTCAAGTCAAAATTCTATCTAGGGGACACAAAACCAAAAACCCTAACTCTGTTCAGACTGCAAAGCAAGACCTATGCTAGAAAAATCTCTGCAACCACAAAACTTGCTAACTGGGTTTGTAACAGCACAGAGAGTGCTTCCAGATGTTTTACCTAAGAAGGAAGATCCCGGTGGTGGGCATTCGGCACTGACATCCCTCTTCCAGAGAAAAAATAAACAGAGCATCCTGAGACTTCCTAGGGCCCAGGTCCGAGGTACGCAGAGCTTCCTTCTGGGGCATCACCAGTGGAACAAGTTCCTTCCTCAAGAAATCCTTCAAAGGGCTCATTCTCTTATGACATACAAATGCCTGGTCTTTTCCTGCTCAATTCAGCCTTCAATTCAGCAAAATTTCCTCTGTATCACTATTGCCTGCATTTCTCTATATCACTATTGTCCCCAAAGGTGCTGGTGGCCAGATGTTGTCCTGCCCACGGACCGACCGCCGCCTCCCCCACCCCAGCCCCACCCCTACTCTCTACCCATCTGGTTCACCTGATTCACACACCACTTAGAGCACCACCCGCACCTCAAGTCTTCCCTGAGCTCCCCGGGAATCCACCCCTAGGCCACCATCCCCGCTTTCACCCAAGAAGAGTCCTCCCTGCCTCAATCCAGTCTCCAACCTTGTCACAGTTCCAGCTCCTGAAATCCTACTGCTGTCCAAGGAAACTGACCCCAGGTGTTAGGTGGATAAAAATGCCTTTCTCCCAGCAAAACCAAAGCTGCACTGTAAACCACTCCCCTGCCTCCACCTCCATCTTCTCGCTTCCTCTGAGCCCAGATTTACTACGTTCTGAATCAACTTCCTGATCTAATATAATAACAGAAACAATAATAAGAATGCATACCTACCACATGTCTAGGATCCTGGTGGCTCAGAGGTAAAGAATCCGCCTGCCAGTGCAGGAGACGAGGGTTCGATCCCTGGGTCAGGAAGGTCCCCTGGAGAAGGAAATGGCAATCCACTCCAGTATTCTTGCTTGGGAAATTCCATGGACAGAGGAGCCTGGCCGGCTACAGTCCATGAGGTTGCAAAAGAGTCAGACATGACTTAGTGGCTAAACAACAGCAGCAGCATGTTCTACAATGCACCTAGCAACGTACTGTGGTCAATATAAGAGTACACAAACAAGAGAGAGACACAGAGCCCATCTGCATCGCCACGAAACAGGATTCTGCTAACTGAAGAACAGACTGCAAAGGGATATGTATAAAAGGATCTCTCACTTGTAAATCATAATATATATTTTTAGTACACACAGAAAAGATATGGAAGAATATATTCTAATTCATTAACAGCTGGAGGACAGGCAGCTCTTAGGTACCTTTACCTTGGATGCTACAAATTCTCTAATGCTTCATTTTTTATTACAAACATTGGTTATTTATGTAATAGGGAGACTTTTAAAATAAATTTTAAAAGAAACAGAGCCAGACAAATCTCCAGTTCTCAGGAAGCTTCCAGTCTGGTTGCTAAAGTAAAAGTTAATACATAGAATGAGAATGAACAAGATCGCATAAAAAATCCAGTTATCAGCACTTTCCAGGAGAAGAGGGGCCCCCAGGTGGCTCAGTGGTAAAGAAGCTGCCTACCAGTGCAGGAGACACGGGAGACAGGGGTTCAATCCCTGGGTCAGGAAGATCCCATGGAGTAGGAAATGGCAACCCACTCTGGTGTTCTTGCCTGGAAAATGCCATGGGCCGAGGAGCCTGGCGGGCTACAGTCCGTGGGGTCGCAAAGGGTCTGATGTGACTGAGTGCGCGCGCACACACTCCAGGAGAACAATGGAATGTCACAAGATGCCAGCTGTCCATTTTGGGTAACGAATGCCACAGGAATCAGAAGCAAAGATCAGCCGGCTGTAAGTGTTTAGAAGGGTGGGCAGGCAGAGAGGGATTTGCTACCACAATGGATGGAGAAGCAGAGGGGCGGCATAAAGGGGGGCCAACACAGGAAAGACAGCCTCCCTGAACTTTCCCAGTTTCTAAAGCGGTATGAAGCAATCTGCCCTCCCTATCAGTGGCCGATTCTGAATGCACAAGCCAAGTATAATCTCGACCAAACCAAAAGGAATATCCCAAATACACCTTTAAAAAAAACTTACTCTGAAATAACGTTAGAATGACTCTAAGGAATGCAGAAAAAGTCTAGAGCTCCCCTATACCCTCTACTCAGCTTCTTCTAATGTTAATAACTTACATGAACCACAATACATTTATCATACCAAGAAATTAACATTTGTTCAATACTATTAACTACAAACTTTTTTTGGATTGCACTAGTTTTTCCACTGACATCCTTTTTTTCTTCTAGGATTCAATCCAGGAAACCACACTGCATTTAGGCTAACTTGTTTTTAAACAAGCAAACATTTTATGATTATTTACTCTCTTGCTAAGAAAATGTGCTGGCACTCACGGCGAAGACTTTGTCCTTCTCCTCATCATCAAAGAAAGCAATCTTTGACAGATCTGCCAGCCTCCAAAGGAACAGAATTTGATCTACAGTGAGATAAAAACCCAGACAATGACCAAACCTCTTAACCCTCCACGAGCAGACACAGCCCTGTCCTCTCTCCACGGCAACTAACTGGTATTTAAAAGTAATTTATGTTCATTGCAATCAGGCATATATGGACATTACAAAGCAAGCTAGCTTCAAACAAAAAGGCTCGAGAGAGGAGCGTAACAAAAAATTAATTTTGTAAAAGACCTATATTTCTTATTCCAACTTGTTTTTAAATATATGTTCTGAGTCACACCCCATTAACCGTCTCAATTTATTAATAATCTCAGGGCAACCAACTATCTCGGATCATGCAAAGATGAAATCTTGCATAAAAAAGAAAATGAAGTATCTACACACAAACATTAAGCGGGTAGTCAGCTGTGATGACCACAGTGAATTATAATTTTTCTGAACCACAATTTGTGGTAGGGCAAAAAGAGGAAGGTACACAAACGAGTAACTCAGACTTTGCAAAGAAAAATCTTCTCTTTGAGCATGAGATTATCAGTAACGACTGGTTCAGAGAAAGTGCTCTGGAATTCCCTCCCCATAAGAGAAGTCTGTGACAGGAGAAGGCCCCGTATTCTCAAAGACCCTTCTTTGAGCTGAGGAAATGACGGTGCTGTTTTGGCATTTTAAAGCAAGAACAAATACTTTCGCTATAAAATCCACTTTGTAGATTGAATCAGCGAGACAGCTGTTTATACAGAAACCTTTTCCTCTCTCCCTCCAAGCCCCTCAGTGATTCATATCGGTAATAAAACACTGGCTAGAACAAAGAAAAACAGAGTCTGAACAACAGAAATAGGCAGCAACAGCACCCCCCACCACCTTCATACCAGTTAAGCCCACTGCTCTGAATGACGCATCTCTACCTACCCTGTTTGTCAAAGAAACAAGATGCCCTCAAAGCAACTTTTGGGGGCAGAGCCAGAATCTGGGTTCTCGTTTGTGGAAAGCGCTCCATGGGTGTGCGTCTTTGACATGCCCGAGGCTCTGAAGTCAGCTTTCTTTGTAGCCACGGGCACCTGCACGACTCACTGCACCCTCTCTCCAACTCCACAAGCCTCCACACCATGCCCGACAGTGGCACGACCCCAGTGTTAATTCCTGAGTGACAGAGGAAGACCTGGAAGGACAGAAAGGCACGTGGCCATCCCTCATGGGAAATGAAACACCAAGAATCCTATTTGCCCCGAAAGGTGAGCATCTTCCCACAGCCCAAGTCTTTCCCGCTGACTCTGCAAGACCCAAGTCCAATGTCTCTCCCCCTGTGAAGCCTTCCCAGCTCTCCCTCTACACCCCACTCGCAGGTCCTGTACCTCTTTCGGCATCCTTTACCCGTGGGCTGCAGCACCTACACCTGCTAATAACCTGCCTTCTCAAACACTACAACTCAAGGGCCAAGGAGACCCCCTTCCTCAACACTGTAACCCCAGCGCCATGCCCTGCACCCAGCCCAGAGCCCGGGATCAACAAATGTTTGTTCAGTGAATGAACACAACTCAGCGAACCCCCAGAAACCACATTCCTAAATGCTAATCACTGCTCGCTGCATGAATAATGAATGAAGAAATGAACTAACAACCGTCTCCTTGTTAGCCAAGTTGCCAAGTCCTTCGGGAGCACAGAGAAGGGGTCAACTGACTTGTGGCCGACATCCGCCGGTCCAAAGACGAGACAGCCCGCCTTGAAGGGGGCCTCGAGCCGCAGGGAAGGGGGGCCACGCCCGTCCCACAGCTGGCAGAACCTGAAGTGTTACCAGTCCAGCTCACTTCCCCAGGACCACAAGCCCCCGAAGCTGGTCTCAGTGTGGCAGACTCAGGGATGTCAGCGAGAGAGCCCAGCTGTCCTAGAAAAGACTCAGCCGTGCCTTCGCCCACAACCCACCCCAACACTCATCTGGCAGAACCCCCTGCACCTGCCAGTACTTAAAACTTAAAGCCAGATGCTCAAACAGCACCCAACTGGAGTGCTCTACCGAGCAAACAACCCAGGCTGGACTTATGAGAGACGAGGCCCCGACCTCTTCCTCACTTGCTGGAGTAAACAGGTCATATTCATTCGATCTCGTGCTGGTTAGGCCTGGATGCTCCCAAGCCTAGGATTCACTCTGTTCATCAAACAGAAGCAAGCCCATCTGCAGCATGTCCTGCTTGTAAACTTTCACACGGTGGCCGTTCTGACGGGTGTGGGACGGCGCAGATGTGGTCTTCATCTGTGTTTCTCCAATAACTAGCAGTGTCGAGCATCTCTCCACAGGCCAGCTGGCCACCTGTGTGTGTGCTCTGGAGAGACGTCTATTAGGTCTTCCGCCCAGTTGGGTTGTATGAGCTGTTTATATATTTTGGAAATTAAGCCCTTGTCAGTCACATCGTTTGCAAGCATTTTCTCCCATTCCACAGGTTGCCTTTTCGTTTTGTTTCTGGTTCCTTTGCTGTGCAAAAGCTTTTAAGTTTGATTAGGCCCTATTTGTTTATTTTTGCTTTTATGTCTATTGCCTTTGGAGACTAACCTAAGAAAACATTGGTATGATTTCTGTTGGACAGGGTGTGGGGAAAGGGAAACCCCCCTACACCACTGGTGGGAATGTAAGTTGGTACAGCCACTATGGAAAACAGTATGGACGTTCCACAAAAAAACTAAAAACAGAGTTACTATGTGACCCAGCAAACCCACTCCTGGGTAAAGAACCAGAGAAAACCATAACTCAAAGAGATACAAGGGCCCCCAGTGTCCACAGCAGCGCTGCTCACAATAGCCGAGACACAGAGACACCCAAATGTCCACCCACAGGAGAGTCCACAGCGGCGCTGCTCACAACAGCCGAGATACAGAGACACCCAAGTGTCCACCAACAGGTGAGCCCACAGCGGCGCTGCTCACAACAGCCGAGATACAGAGACACCCAAGTGTCCACCAACGGGTGAGCCCACAGCGGCGCTGCTCACAACAGCCGAGACATGGAGACACCCAAGTGTCCACCCACAGGAGAGTCCACAGCGGCGCTGCTCACAACAGCCGAGACATGGAGACGCCCAAGTGTCCACCAACAGGTGAGTGCGTACAGAGGGCGTGGTGCATATGGAACGCTGCTCAGCCATAAAAAAATAACAAAACAGTTTCACATGCAGCAATATGATGGACCTCGCGATTATCACACTCAGTGAAGTAAGTCAGAGAAAGAAAAACACCATATGTTTATGGTATTCACCCCTTTCCGCAGATACCGTTATATGTGAAATCTAAAATATGACACAAATGAGCGTACCTACGAAGCGGAAACACTCGCAAACACAGCCAACAGACTTGTGGTTGCCAAGGGGGAAGGCGTGGGGAGGTGGCCTAGGAGCTTGGGGTCAGTGGGTGCGAACTATTCACCCAGAATGGACGGACAGGAAGGCCCTACTCTGCAGCATAGGAACTGTATTCAGTGTTTTGGGATACACAAAATGGAAAAGAGTAAAAAGAATGTGCACGTGCATACACACACACACATATACACACATATGTAAAACTGAATCACTTTGCTATACAGCAGAAATTAATACAACACTATAAATCAACTAAAAATCAATTTATAAAAAGGGAACTTCCCTGGTGGTCCAGTGGCTAAGACTCCACGCCCCCAAAGCAGGGGTCCCAGGTTCCATCCGTGGTTAGGGAACCAGATCCCACACTGCCACACTCCGCTTAAGACCTGGTGTGGCCAAATAAACACAATAAATAAAAAGCAGCAAGTCTGCCTCAGGAAGCCTTCGTGAGGGCCATCTGTAGGGCCCATCCACCCCCTTACCCACACCCCTGGGGAGGCACAGAACCAGACATGGACACACACGCTTGAGAGACATAGGAAATGCTTCTAGCTCCTCTGAATAACCCTTAGGAGAGGAAACACGCATCACCCATCCATCTACATCTAATATCAAACATTCCTTAAAAAAAAGCACTGACTATACAGAGAATGCGCTACATACATCTAAGAAAAAAACCTGCGAGCAGATACGTGAGGCCTTTCTAATTCTGCAGATAATCAAACACGGCAAGGTACCATGAGTACTGCCATATCCTTGCTTGCGGGGCAGTGCGGAAGGCGGAGGCGGGCTCTCACTGCCCAGGACACACAGCAGCCTTGGCCCCACACCACCCCCTCTTCTCCACCTAGGGCCAGGAGACCCCCAAGCTCTGCACATACCCTTCAGATGCTCCATGCTCCAAGCTGGAAGTGGGACAGGCCACGTGAAGCTTCTTCCAAAGGTTAGGGTACTGGCTCACCCTCTTCCCAGCCTGACCTGCCACCCTGGGCTCTGCAGCAACCCCACCCTGATTCACCAGGAGCAGCTCTGAAAACCATACGTGCTCAATACTGCTGACCCAGAAGCTGACGATTTTTTTTTTAATCTCGTTGAGGGTAAGCAGTGAATTGTTGGAATGTTTATCAAGCGCAAAGAAAAAAACATCCTACGTTTTGGTTCAAAAGACAAGCTCTTTACCTAAAAGGCTCTTACTCTGAAACTTCTGGTACTGGGAATGATCTCTCTCCCCAACACAGCTTTTGTAGGCTGATGGGCTTTCATAAAGAGGAGCACACCTACGAAAAAGGGGGTCCTTTCTCAGAGCACAGGGGTACATCGCATCTCCTTCACTTTCCTAACATCTTGAGCCCCGAAAGGGAACGGACCGAAAGGCTACAGGAAAGGCTAACTCTTTCATCACTGCTGGCCCCAAATGCTCCCAAAGGCAACTTGGGTCACCGCGCCAAGGACACCCCTGGAGATCTGGTGACAGTCCCAGACCTGGGGGTCCCCAGCAGCTGCAGACCCCAGGTGAGGCACTCCCCAGCTCCGTTCCTGACGAGCGCCCCAGGGGAGTTCTCACACCCGCACTGGCTGAGCCCTGGCTCACCCTATCTCCAGACACCCGACCCTCTCCCACTCCCTCGGGATCACCAGACCCAAGGCAGCGGGAGCTTCAAACTCCCACCCCCCACCTTTTCATACTCACTTGGCCTCTGCTCATGTCCAGGCCCTGGTCTCTTAAGTAAGGAGTCTCCCTCAAACCCTTCTAAAAGACAACTCTGGTCCTCCCGTCGTTCACAAGCCTTCGGGATTCCAGCCTAGCTTTGGATACAGGTTCCGCATCTTGGATGGAGTGCAACATCCTTCCTGCTCTTGCCCCCAGACCACCTGTCCAGCCTCCGCTCCCACCCAAACCCTGACCCCACTCTCCAGCCCCCTTCCCCAGAGGCCGCTGCCTGACTGCTCTCTCTTGGGCTCTGAAAGTGAAGTGAAATCAAAGCCGCTCTGTCCTGTCCGACTCTTTGCCACCCCATGAACTGTACAGTCCATGGAATTCTCTAGGCCAGAATACTGGAGTGGGCAGCCATTCCCTTCTCCAGGGGATCTTCCCAACCCAGGGATCGAACCCAGGTCTCCCGCCTTGCAGGCGGATTCTTTGCCAGCTGAGCCACCAGGGAAGCCCTCTCAGGTGCCCCAATCCAGTCCCCATAAGTGCACCCCCCCAAAGGGGGGTGCCTCCTCTGTTCTCCTGTCTCTGCCTCCACCACAGCATTCTCCCAGCCCCGTGGAGCATGGGGGCTCTTGCACTTCGTCTTCAGCCCTGTCTCTCCATCTCCAACACGGTGCTTGGCCGGTGGTGGGGAGGAGGCCTCAGTCTGTGCAGTTACCAGCCCTGTCCCGCCTGCCTCAGTTCTGAGAATCAGTGCTAGGAAGGCTGGGTCCTGGGTTCCACCACCCTGGGCAGCCTTGCCCTCCATTTGGGAGAAGCCAGTTCAAGGGCCAGCCCCCTGCGGTCATAAGAGGGGTAAGGCCGGAGCACACAGGCAGCACGACAGGACCCAGGCCAGGGTAGCGAGAACCACGCCAACATGTGCCCTGCTGATGACGGGTCAGGTGCGTCAGTTCCACACGTAAGAAAAAGCAGTAGTCGATCCATCTTTCAGCATCCTCTAATGGTACTAAGCAGCGTGTTTAGCTGTTATTTCAATAAGCCTTATTAAGACCCAATTTTCTTAGGTCTTCTTTCAGATTCTGCGGCATTAAAAGCCTCACTGCTTAATTACATTAGGAGCACCTGTATATATTATGTGCAATAAATCAACTTTAATTTACCACTGCACAAGGCTATTTATCTTCTCCAGGTTATTTATTGCTCAGTATTATTGGTGCTGAATTGTATCCTCTCCACTGTAAGAAAGAACAGTTGGGATAAGAAAAGGCAGAGCTATATTGCAGAATGCTCCAAGATCCTGATCACACATGTACCCAGCAAAAAGGCAAGGAAAAGAAACATACAAGAGAAGCTTGGCAATCTGCTGCTTGCTATTTTCCCTAAACACTCCCCAAACATTTTGATGTTTTCTGTTGCACGTGTGCACACACATATACCAGTTACCCATTGAAACAGGCCCACAGTTCTTGCAGGCAAAGTGAGAACCGGGCATGGGGTGCCGGCTTAGCCAGAAACAGGGACATGGTGAAGGCCAGAGAAGACGGGCTCCCTGCCACCTCACCGCCACCAGTGCTGGCCCAGCCTTCGGACAGTGCAGGCGTGCACACCCAGTTGCTCAGCTGCGTCTGACTCTTTGGGACCCCATGCACTGAAGCCCACCAGGCTCCTCTGCCATGGGATTCTCCAGGCAAGGATACTGGAGTGGGCTGCCACTTCCTCCTCCAGGGGATCCTTCCCGACCCAGGGATCAAACCTGCGTCTCCTGCCTTGGCAGGCGGATTCTTTACCATTGAGACACCTGGGAAGCTCACAGTGCAGGCAGGAGGACTCAACAGGTCCAGGGGCAGAGAGGACAGGCCTGTAGCCATCCACACCCACCATGCCCACCCAGCACCGAAATTTAGGCAACCTGGGGTGGGCAGAACTGCTTCCAGGCAAGCCAAGCTGAAGACAGGTGCTGGTGGCGGCCTTGGGGATCCTTGTGCCTTCAAAACTCTGCTGTTAAGAAAGAGCAACAGGCTTCCCTGGTGGTCCAGCAGCTAGGACTCCACCTGCCAATGCAGGAGACACGGATTTAACCCCTGCACCAGGAGCAGCCCACACATCTGAGGGCAGCCAGGCCAGCGAGCAGCAACCACCAAGCCCTCAGGCCCATGCTCTGAGCAAGGGGGGCCGCCACCAGGAGAAGCCCCCAGCCACCGCAACTAGAGAGAGCCCATGGGCAGCCATGGAGACCTAGGGCAGGCAAAAAGAAAACAAATCTTAAAAAAAAAATCACAAAGTTCTCTGCAGACCCCCACCCCAACCCCACCACATCAGCACCACCCAGGCCCTCAGCTGCAGTCTTGATTTTAACCCAGCCAGGACGGGGCCCACATGAGCATCCTGCACTGTGAAGTGTGAGAACCGCTGTCACAAAGCCTCAGGAGTAAGGCTGACCGTCCAGTAAGAACAACATGCCCACTCATAACTTAACCAAGAGGAGGCTCCCTACTCCTTGCCAGGGTCCAGGCCCAGCCCTTCCCTTCCATTAATTTCTCCCAACCACCCCCCAGAAGGCACTGCTTTGCACACATTTTACAGATGAGAAAACTGAGGCAGGGAGCAGTTAATTAACTGAAGCAGCGTCCCATCTTTATCCCTGGACAAGTAATCTGGTCCCTGCACCTGAGCTTTCACCCACCAGGCTATACTGCCTCTCCCAGACCAGATCCCCAGACCCCCGCATCCAATGGACAGGCACCTTCTGTTCTAAATGAAAAGGAGGCAAAAGTCACTGCGACATCACGAGCACCACAGGCAGCCCATAAAGCCGTCTGGTTCCCCCAAATCCAGGATCTACAGCCACTGCTTGGCAACCTGCTGGCAACACCCAGGTCTCGTCTCTGAGCTTCCCATGGCTCAAACGCAGCAAGCCTCTCTCTCACTCGCTGACCAAACACTAGAAACCACCGCGGTACCCGGTGCCGACAGGCTCCTTCCTCCAGCATGGCAGCCAAGCCCTTGGAAACTAAACTAACATCACTAAATATTTCGCAGCCACCTCCTTCTCACCAAGGGAGCTGTGATGGATTTTATGGCACACAACTGACTTTTTTACAAGCACAGCAGCAACTTTCAACTTCCATTTGATAATTTGCCTTTAATCTGGGCCTAGGAAAATCCCAGGCTAACCCATCTCACCAGACACCCGCTTCAGGGCTCGTCTTACAGGAGACAGAGAAGAATAAAAGGGGAGAAGAGAGGCCAGCAGAGTCCTGGCAGGCGAAACTTTTTTTTTTTTTAATGAATTCATTTCAAGTAAAAGTCCCATTTTGTGCACACAGAGGGGCCTGCTCCTGAGTGAGGAATGCGTGTGTACAGAGGACGAGAGGGCAGATCGAACTTCGAGCTTGTAACCAAACTCCTGACACACAGGAGAACGGAGAACTGAATACAAAGTCCCTTTGCGAAAGTTCTCCGTAAAAGCTCCACAGAGAGGCCGGCCCGGGGAAGCAGCCTTCTCTCTGCCCTTTCACTTGACCACGGAAAGGGCTGCCTGGGTCACGGCCCGGCCCAAGAGATTTCCCTGAGTGCCTTCCCGCTCTTGAATTCCATGAATATTTCATAGTGCAGGTCCACAGACCCTCGGAACACATGCAAACCTCTCCCGTCCTTCCCCCACCGACCACTGATTCTCAACCAGAGGTGTGCCCCCCAGGAGACATTCTTAGGTGTCACGACTGGGGAAGGGGTGCCCCTGGCGTCCAGTGGGCAGCAGACAAGGATGCTGTGAAGCATCTTACGACATGCCCACCACAGCCCACCACACCCAAAGCACTAGCCAGCCCAAAATGTCCACAGGGGCCCAGGCTGAGAAACGCTGGGCTGGAACGCTGAAAGTAACTACACATCCACGCTCAGACCATCTTCTCACGGCCCCTACTCCTTCTCCTGGGGGTTCCCCAGTGGAGACGCGGGTTTGATCCCTGAGTCAGGAAGATCCCCTGGAGGGGGGCGTGGCAACCCACTCCAGTGACCTTGCCAGGAAAATCTCATGGACAGAGAAGCCCGGTGGGCTACAGTCCATGGGGCCACAGAGTCCACCACGCCCGAAGCGACTGAGCAGGCACGCCTACAGGCACCTCTTGTATCACCACCCTCTCCCGCCATCCCGCAAAATCAAGGAAGAAGCAGAAACCCAACCGAGCCATCTGTCATCTGGATGCAGAGGGTCTGCATGGTTAGAACTTCCCTCAGCGTCCGGCGAAGCCCCTCTCAGATAGGGGTCAGAGAAAAGGGGCGTGACCCAGAAGAAGCTGGGGCTTCGACCGACCTTCTCAAGTAGCCTAGGAGGTCAGCCCTAATTTGACAGGCCCCCTGATGGAGGGGTGGACTGTGCAGAGAAGAGAGGAGGGCACGGCGAAACTTCTGGGGCCCAGAAGCCCAGACAGCACGCTGCGACAAGCCCATCCAAAGCAGCAAAGTTAACCGACTGATGCAAGGTCTAACCCGTGCACAAGCTCTGGTCTTTCCCAACAACAGCTGAGTCCAGCCTGGCTGGACCATCAGCACTGAGTAGGCACCTACTGAATACCAGGCATCATGCTAGGTGCCCTGGGGAACGTGTGTCACTGCCCACAAATGCCAGGCAAGTCTCAGGACTGGACTGTGGACACCAGTGGTCCTCTCTCTGAACCCCATCCTTAAATGTCCTCCCCAGGCTGGCCTCAGAGGGTTTACGGAAGAGAGGACGGGCCGGCCACCATCCAGCACCCACACTCGGGGAGGACAGGGCTTCAAGCTCAGGAGCCCTGAAGGAAGGGAGGGAGACAGGGAGGGACGGAGGAGAGGCTTTGAGACCACGTATTTGCAGAACACTATCAGAGACCGTGCATATGGAGTGGACGGGGCTGCCTTCTTTTTTTCCTCTTTAAATTCCCAGTGCCAAGAGAAACGTTGCTTCAGCGGCCTCTGCAGTCTCTCCAGGCCAGCCCCTCTCTCGGCTCCACTCTGTGGCTGCATTCTCCCCTGCAGGACTCCTCACTTCATGGCGAACTTCACCCCACCTCGGCGTTTTAATGAGCAGCCCCGAGTCTCTTCCCAACGCGGCCCGCTGCCCGCCCACCCCTGCTTGTTCACTCTGGGGAAGGGAGGCAGGTTTACGGGGAGGTCATTTTGCCTTAGGAAAGGAACAAATTAAGTTGAGGCCCACAGTGGGCTGAGGAATCCACTCTCCATCAGATGAGCAACCTTGGGAAAGGTCACTGGCAGCCCCTGGTTTACAGGCCCGGACACCCAGGTGCAGTCACCTCTGAGAAGCATGGTGAGCAATCGTGGCACACCAAACGCTTTTATGGGGTGGCTCTTAAACACTCCAGAAATCCGTCCAATTCCTTGCAGAACAGCGAAAAACAAAAGTGTTCCCAGCAGGAGGGGGAAGCCAGGACGTGATTATGAGCAATTAGTGAATCAATGATTCTCAAAGACGCTGATTTAGGCCAGCAGTTCTTATTAGTGACCCTCAAGGAAAATGCAAGGACACAGCTTTGGGGTGGGATGCGAATTACCACAAGTCACCTTGAAAGTTTTCCCACTCCGAACACTTAAAATCTGTGCTTGGTCTTTAAAGAAAGAACTATTTGTAAGTTGTTTCCTTAAATGCCAAAAAAAAAAAAAAGTGAAACTACAGTCACCAGTTCTGTTAGCCGCCATGAAATTCCTCTCCCCAACAGGACAAGGAGTTCGCTATCAGTCGAAACAAGGAGTTCAGTATCAGTCGAAAGAGAGAAAATAAAGAAGAGCAGAAGGAAGGGGGTTAAGGGAGCCGGAGGGAGAAAGCTCCCGGCTGATTCGAACCAGAGCACCTTCCCCAGTCCTCATCACAAGGTGAGAAGAGGGAACAGAGTCCCCTCCCACTGCATCCATGCAAGGACTGACTCCTCCTCGGGCAGAAAGTATCCTTCGGTATCTTTTCTAACCTAGAACCGCTGACCCTTCCAAGCACCTGTTCAGGAAAGCAGACCGACAGAAAGTGCTAGCAGCCTTGCTAACTGACAGGCAATCATCAAAGAAAATGTTTCTAAAAATATAATAATGCTTGCTGGGAAAACAGGGTTCTGTTTACGCAGAAATCCTCAGGAATACCTCTTCGGGAAGATGTCCCTGGGACTGTTTTTAGACATGCAGTTCTATACCACAGAACTCAGAACAACTGCTCAGAACACAGCCGGCTTTCCCAGGTACTGTAGGGCTCTTCCCGAACGGTCGTATTTGAAGGTTGCTCACAGCACACGGCCCTGCGTGCACTCCTTCCGGCCCCCGTCCTGGAAAGTGCCAGGCCACCCCTCCCACTTGTTGTGTGTGCGGGGTTTTTTTTTTTTCCTGATTTGCAAGCACCAGGAGAAGCACTGAGGAACGCGGTTCAATGTGAAAATGCAGAAATGCCACCCAGCCTCCTAAATAAAGCTTCATCTGTCTACTGCAAACTTCTTTACTGGTTCATCTGTTTGGTTCCTGCCGCTTTATCAATGTATTTACTCCAAGCAGTTGGAAGAAGACAGCAAAAGAAAACAAAAACAAAGGCCTTCTTCCTAGGACAGAAGGAAAGGGGCATCCCTGAACTCAAAGAGCTCTCCTCCCCACCCATCCTCACCCCTGCTACTCCCTAACCTTGAAAACGAGAGTGTGTTCTGGTCCCTCCGGCAACCCCCTGAGCTGGGCTGGACAACCGCATTGAGGAACCCTCTCTGAAAAGGTGAGTCCTAGCAGAGAAGGCAATGGCACCCCACTCCAGGACTCTTGCCTGGAAAATCCCATGGACGGAGGAGCCGGGTGGGCCGCAGTCCATGGGGTCGCTAAGAGTCAGACACGACTGAGTGACTTCACTTTCACTTTTCACTTTTAGGCATTGGAGAAGGAAATGGCAACCCAGTCCAGTGTTCTTGCCTGGAGAATCCCAGGGACGGGGGAGCCTGGTGGGCTGCCGTCTATGGGGTCGCACATGACTGAAGCAACTTGACATGACTGACGCGACTTAGCAGCAGCAGCAGCAGCAGAGGGAAGCAAATCATCTTTTAAAAGCTGGAAAGAGAAAACTTCTGAGAAACCGAAGCTAACCTATGCACTAAACCTACTCTCCCTTCCTCCTACAGAAGCTCCGAAAAAGGGGAGGAGTTAAGGCAGAAACAAATCCAAAACCTGATCCCTGCTCAGCTCACAGCTTCAAAAAACTGGTACCAAGCTGCCTCCCCTCAAGGCAAAAAAAGGGGCAGTTTTAATTCTCCACCTCTCCACTCCCATTCCCACCAAGTTGCCTCCCCACAGCGGGGGCAGGAGATCCATCCATCCTTTAGCACTTCCCCTCCATTCTTCTCAGCTCCATGGTGACCAAAAAACTCCTTCACCCAGATAAACAAGAATCCCAAACTAAAACTTTCTTATTCCCAATAACTGTCTTGGACAGTATTTTAATTAAATGCTTTCTTTAAAAGCTGGGGTCAGGGGGCATCCATGGCAGTCCCGTGGTTAAGACTCCGTGCTTCCACTACACGGGGCACGGGTTCAATCCCTGGTTTGGGAACTAAGATCCCACAGGCCATGTTGAGTAGCCAAAAAAAAAAAAATGGGGGTCAGAGTTTTTATGTATGATTACAGTCAAACCACACCACCCCTTCTCCTCCTTCAACCAGCTTTACCCCCAGTCATTTACAAATATGTATATTTTTCAAATTTCAGAGCCAGCTGCGGCTGCACAGCTGTAGGCAACAAACCTGTCAAGAGGAAAAAACACACATACACACCTCTAAAATACATGCCTAGAGCACACAGGTTTATTTTTTGTTTGGAGTGAGAGACACATGAGTGTGAGTTCTGGGCAAGCAGCTGAACTGCAACACCCTGGGGGGAGGGGTGGGGACCAGCTCAGGGCTGAGCCTTAAGGACAGCTGAAGCCAGGGCCCCCCTAAACCTCCTAGCCCAAACAAACCCCGGGGTGGAGAGCTGGAGGGGCCATCAGAGCACCTGCATTACAGAGAGGCAAGCAGGCAAGGAGCAAAAGAAACCAGCACCCCCAACGCCACTCAACCCACAGGCCCCTTCTCTGAACCAAAAGGCAAAACAAACGTTGGGCCGAGCTGACCCAGAACATCAGAGCCACAGGCCTCCCTGGCGAGAGCCGCCCGGAACACCTGCGAATCGCCTGAAGCTGCCCGCTGCTGCTGGCGCTGCGTCCCTTTAAAGACTGTTTACAAATAGAGAGCGATCAATACTTCCTAACTCGAGGGTCTCCCGAATAGGACAGGGCCCCGCGGGGCACACTGTGAATGCGACCCCAGTGACCTGCCACCTCCGCTGGGAGCCCCTAGGCTCGGGAAACACCCGCCCCCGCACACACAAAGATCACGCCACTGGGGCAGCCACTGTGTCCGATACTTCCACATCCTCCACCTACTCGCCGCCTCTGGAGTCCCGTCTGCTCTTCCCATCCACTGCCTCTCCAGGGTCTGGACGGAGCTTTGTCGCTGGTGCAGTCTGCGATCGTTTGGAGACTTTTTTGGTCTGGGGGCCTGGGAAGAAGCTATTTCTTTCCCCTTTCTCTGCCTTTCTTCTTTTCATATCTAAACACATGTTCACAAGCTCTCTAAGTGGCTGAAGGCTTGGCATCCGTCTCAAACACATCTATAATGGATCAGAAGCCAAAATCTGTTTCTGATTATCACAGACAAATCAAGCCCCCTTCGAGCCGGGGGGTGGGGCGGAGAGAAAAAGACAGGGGCTCCTGAAAGGGTCTCAGACACAAACCGACCTCTGGGCTCAGCCCACAGAGGAAGGCCTTCAGCCCCAGGAGCTGACATTACCAACTGACCCCTCTCCCTATAAACGTCCCAGCCGCCCTCTCTGCAGTTTATGGGTGGGGACTCCACACCCAGCGCTTTCTAGAAACCCTGACGAGCCTGAAAGGGAAGGAGGGGAGAGGAGAGGGGCCCAGGAGCCCCGTCTCCCCACAAAAAGGCCGGCCCCACACAGAGAACACAGCTGCGGGAAGATGAGAAACACTTTATTGTCTAAAGAGTAACAGAGGCTTGCTGGACATGGGCAATTTAAAATTAAATACGACTCCCGTCACAGCCGTTTGCAGTTAAAGGTGAGTACATTCTTTCAAAAGCAAAACCATTCCTGCCAGAAGGGCTTCCTTCCACGCAGGGACCCAGACGCCTCCTCAATTATTAAAGCTCTAATAGCTGGCAACCACCCTGGATGGCAAGCTTCTTCCACGACGTATTTTCTTTTAAAAAAAAAAAAGTCCTGCCCTCCAGCTCCACCCGTAGAGCACAGAATACGTGCTTTAAGAGAAGGTGAGCAGTCTTGAAGCTGAGGTGGGGGACTCGATGCTATCTACCTCAGGACGTATCTACCTGCTGTGACAGCGACACATGTAAGACCGGCTAAAACATTTCCCCCAACACACCCCTTCC
>SJYQ01013311.1:37341-57919 GCA_006410935.1 Redunca redunca
GCTGGACCACCAGGGAATGAGCTTCCCCACCCACTCCTGTGGGATGAGCACCCACAGACCAGCAAGCCCCCGGAGCTCTCACACCCCTCCCGCCAAGCCCAGGTCTGGGGCACAGGACCCACAGCGTCCTGCTCAACTCCGAGGCCACACGTGGTGACAGGACCATGCGGGTTCCTCCCCACGGACCCCTGGCCTTCGCAGAACTCACCCAAGGGACCCTGGACCGCAGGGTGCGCTTCACCCAACCCTCATCTGACCTGTCCACACCCAGCCAAAAACTCGCTCACAGCTCCCTGTGGCCTAAAGCTATGGCCCCAAAGTAGGACGGGGGTGGGCATGGCAGGGTGGTGGAAAGACCAGAACTTTTATCTGCATTTAGCTTTTTCTTCTCACCCTTCTTTATTCTGTTTGTCTATGCCTTGGGAGGTACACAGCAGTTTAGCACAGTAGTATACGCACGTCATTTATAAATAAGTAAGCAGACAAGCGCATCCTCAAAGTTTACTAATAGGGGTGCGTCACCAAGAGCGGGCAGGCTTCCAGACGGGAGGTTAAACTCAACCCGAGCCAGGCTCACCTGTCCGGCCTGCGTCTCCCTCAGGCCCCACCGCGGGCGATCACAGCGAGATGGGGCTGGGGTCCGTCCACTGGGACAAGTCACACTCGGGTCTCACCCCAAAACTGCCCGCTCGCCCAGCTGCCAGTCACCACGCAGCTGTCTCCCGCTCCACCTCTGGGAGCACAGCCCTACCGCCGTCCCTTCCACCAGGACCCTGGCTGCCCCACTCCGCCCGGCGCCCACAAGCCGCCCTCCATGCGGAGCGCCACAGCATCATTTCCAAACTCGGAACTCATCATCTCCCATCCCTTCTCACACCCAACGGTGGATGCCTCGACTCTTCCAGGATAAGATAAACCTCAACCCCAGAACCCACGGCCCGGCTCCTGGATCACCTCTCCCCTCCACCTCCGCACTCCAGCACACGGGGACACTCCTATCCTCCCGCCCATGTTCCCTCATGTTCCTCTTCAAATTCAGCCTCCAAGTCCTTCTCCAGGAAGCCTTCCCCAAACCCCGACTTGCTCCCTGAAACTGCCTATGTGCTTTTAGCATTCATGATAATCACTCTCCAACGAAGGATGCTCTCACGAGTTGTTCAGTGGATACGTCTCCTTCCAGATGGAAACGCAGTGATTGGACCCCACTTCGCAGCTTTGGCCATGCTCAGGGTCAGTGCTCCAGACCCCCCTGTGGTGAGCTGATCCATCTTTCATCACACCCTCCCCTGGACCCTACACTCCCACCCATAAGGAACAACCTGCCCCGGCCCCCAAAAGTTGAACTGTCCAACTGCTCCCACAGCTCTCTCGTCTTGGAGGACCTCCCCTCTCAAGACGCAGCTCACGCGTCCTCCTCCAAGAGGCCCGCCCTGCCCCCTCCTCCCCGGTGTGCCTCCGGGACACAGTACCGGAAAGCACAGCCACTGGCTTCACGGCAGCACCTGCCCTGTTTATACACCTGCCTCCCTCTAGCCTGGGGGCTCGGAAGCAGGACCAGGGCCTAGTCGGAGTCTTCACAGGCCCCAGGAGACTTTCTTTGTCCAACACAAGGCCTGGTGAATGTGTGTGTGTTGCTCAGTTGTGTCTGACTCTTTGCAACCCCACGGCCTGTAGCCCACCAGGCTCCTCTGTCCATGGGATTCTCCAGGCAAGAACACTGGAGTGGGTGGCCATTTCCTCCTCCAGGGGATCTTCCCAACCCAGAGATCCAACCCAGGTCTCCTACACTGCAGGCAGATTCTTTACCATCTAAGCCACCAGGGAAGCTCATTTGCACAGATTCCCCTTTATCCTTTCCTGCAAGATGCTTTCTGCCACAACTTCCTTTTTCCACCCTCCCTATCAGTATAACAACGTCTGAAGGCTTTTCCATCTCCAGCACCAAATGAGGCCTGCCTGTGAAAAGGAAGCGAGGCAGCAGTGGGTCTGGCTGGTCGCACAACACTGGGTCCACAGCTCCTCAGGGCAGTGGCCACAGAGGGCTGGACCCACCCCCACCTCAGACATTCCTCGGGCACACACCAGGCATGACAAACAGGCGCTGGTGCCAACTTAAAACTTCACCAAGAGGGGAGGACTGTGGGAGAGGAAGAAATCAAAAGAGACAGATCCTTTGTCCGCCCCACACACTTAAGAACATCCTGAAATTGCAAACGGCCTTTGATCAGGCCTGCCTCAGTCAAGCAAGGCCTCCGAATTTCAGAGAGTACCAGACACGGGTTTCCAAAGACTAAGAGTCTCCACGTCGCTTGGCACCTGGCCCTCCTCTTCTGCCCTCCCTCTCCCACCGCAGCTGGGACATCACACAGGGAGGCCGCGGTCCCCACGCCCGTGGAGCTGTCTGGCACTGCAGGGACGCAGGTGGGCCCCCCACAGCCCCCTCCAACCTGCAAGGCCCCCAGGGCAGCCAGGACCCACACCTGGGCCATGCTAGATCACCGCCAGGGCACGTCACCCTGAGGCTGCAGACCAGGATCCCAGGCAGGCCTGGCCTCCTTAACCCCAAATCTCCCTCTGTGGGAGCTTCTGTCCAAAGCCGAGAGTCCATCTGCCGAGCGCAGGTGTCTCTTGCAGGTGAATGTCCCGGGCTCCTTTGGGCAGAAATCTGCAGACCCGACCACCTCCCTCCCGGCCAACCACGCCCAGCTCTTCACGAACACTCGCAAGCGATCCTAGGCAACAACCCTGGAAGACAAATGCCAGTCTCGCATCAGCCCACTTTACAGACGGGGAAATCGAGGGCTAGCCATGTGAAGTGAGCTTCCCCAGGCCCCAGAGCTAGCAACCTCCTAGGCCAGAAAGAAAAAACTGTGACACTGCTCTCTTGCTAAGCTTATTCTCTCAAATCCAAAGAACGCACTCCCCCCAGCTTTCCTCAGTCTACAAATGAGGAAACAGAGGCTCAGGGCTGCAAGACAACTGGCCCGAGGTCAAGTTCAGCTGAGAAGGAGAAGCCAAGCCTCTCCTGCTGAGCCTGGAGTGTTCGGCAGCCCTTCCTCCCACTCCCAACACCGCGGCGAAGAGAAAACCCACTCAAACTCGCAGGCCAAAGAAAAACGATCCCTGACATGGTCCAACCTGAGGCGCGCAGGCCGCGCGCTCCCTAGGGCTCCTGTCCCCTGACTGCAGCGTGGAGCCCCGCTGGCTCCCTGTCCTTGCCCTTTCTGCCACCCGGCCCAGAAAGCCCGAGTCAGCACTGGTGAGGCCTGGAAGCGAAGACCTGGAGCCTCAGCACAAAATGAAGCATCTGCTTGTGACCTGGCACGAACAGGTCACTTGCCTCAGAGAAATTCTAGCATCACCCAATTTGGAAACTCAGGAAATGAGTCATGCCTCTGTTAGGACGCCGGAGAAGTGCCCTTCCCTCACAGGGAAGGAAACTGAGGCAGAAAGCAGTGGCGAGACAGGCCGGCCGTACCCCACGGTGCTGGGGTCGGGGGACAGGCTGATGCAGGTGGGACTTCTTCTGGACACAGACACCCCACTGTGGTCCTGCTCCTCCCTGAAGATCCAGGAGAATCCAGTGCCATCCTTCAGGGCACAGGCGCTCACCCCTTTCTCGCTGGCTCTGTCTTTATTCCCTTGGCTTTTAAACCCAGAAATTTACCAAAAGCAAGCACATGCAAAAAGGAGCCACGTCCGTCACGACGGGAAGCTCCCTCATCAAGCCACCGAGGTCTAAACCGGCTCCTAATTAATATTAACCCTCCAAATCAGAGTCATGCTCAGAAAACCTTGGATGAAGAGACACAGGGCGGGAGGGGAGTCTCCAATTTTCTTCTTACTTCATCTGGAAAATTAAGAGCACCGCTGATTTGAACAAGAAATCATCAAGGAAACCAATCACAACTCCACAAGGCCCGTAGCGTGATGGACTTGGATGTGTAAGCTGCCACTCGCATGCCCTGAAATTAAAATGATTGTGGCAAGAATAGCAATGATGGCCTGGGTCTGTCTCTCCTCCTCCATCCTTAGCAGACACGAAAACCCCGAGAGGAGAGTCTGAAGGCGAGATCAGGCAAGAGATCGTCCTCAGCTACCACAACAGAGTGGCAGAAACCCGGTCAAAGGCTGCACACCCCGGTCCTTCGGGCGCAGGCGTCGCCCGGGACCCCTCCCCTGAGGGAGAACCACGGGGGCAGCGAACGCAGAGCACAGAGAGGGAGGGGTGTCTGGAGACCCTCCACTCCAGACCCAACATTATTTGCCGTTTCTGCATTAATTACAATAAACTGCTTCATAGCCTAGCGATCACTTAATGGAGCAGCAAATATGGCTTTTTCCCTATAATTAGTCAATGTAATCTACGACGAGTTCACCCCTCCGGGCCACCCCTTCCCATTCTCTGCGCACTAACACTCACACACACCCCATGTCTCCCCGCCTCCACCACGATCTCACCACGATCTCACCCCCGTCTCCGACAACGCCCAGCCAGTTGACTCCACCCAACAGATACGAAGCTGAGGGGACAAATCTGGAAATGAGCAAAGAGATCAAGACGGGAAATGGTAGATGCCCTAAGATGCTGGGGCTCCCACGGCAGACGAGCCAGAGGCAGGGACCCACCAGGAGACGGCTGGGACGTGTCCTGGAGCTCTGCTCGCAGACGCCCACTCACACGACGGGCTTCCCTCAGGGCTCAGCTGGGAAGGAGTCCACCTGCAAGCTGGCAGACCGGGGTTCCATCCCTGGGTTGGGACGAGCCCCTGGAGAAGGGAAAGGCTGCCCACTCCAGTATTCTGGCCTGGAGAATTCCACAATCCATGGGCTCACAAAGTGTCAGATACGACTGAGCGACTTTCCCATCACATATACACGTGACGGGACCCTTGGGTTTATGGATCAAAACCTCTTACTCCAAGTCCTCAGGTAACAGGCTCTGTGAGAAGGTAACACCACCCCAATACTAATGTTTTCCCTCCCTCTCAACCGTCCTTGGTCACAGGTGGGAGCCTGTCTTTCCCTGAAGTTATTCCTTCCTTCTAAACATTCCCCAAACCTCTTCAACCATCCAGCCAGTGAGTCCAGGGACCACTGGCGGTCAAAGGAACAAGCCTGCCTTCAAACCCTTGCCGACACCATCTAAGGTTCCTGACAAAATAAAAGCACCGCCTTCCTCTTGAAAACTCAGGTAGATTAAGGATACCGACATCCCCCTCTTAACGATTCTCTCTACTTAGCACTGATAACCAGCTGACTTCAGGTGTTTTCATCCCCAGCAGGAGCAGAAAACTTTGCATCTTTCTCAGTTTCATGATACAAAATAAAATTTTAAAAAACTCCCTGGTCACGGGGTTGGGGGTGGGGGGTGGCGTCGAGGGGAGGAATTAACATGTTCTAAGTGTCAACCGTCCACCAGCTGCCTCATCTACAGCCTCTCACGTCTCATTTCGGACCCACAACTCTATCACCCAGTTTTTTAGATAAAGAACTGAAGTTCAGAAAAGCAGAGACGCCTTCCTACGGTCACGGAGCTAGTGGCAGCGAGATTCCAATCAGGTGCCTATGGGCCCAAAGGCTGTGCCCCATCGAGGCACGTGCCTCGTGGCCTGTAGCGTCCACACCTGTCCACATCCAAAGGACAGCAATTCCACTCGTCACATATCTTCACAGGCGAGCATGATGCACTTGTGTGTGTGTGTACACACATGCTCTTTCGCAGTTCTCAAATATTGTGTTTAAAAATAATGGTAAGGAAGAAGACTGCTGCCCTTAAAACAACTCTCCAACTACCAAGGCATTCACTTTGCCAAGCCTGCCATACAGGACATCACCCTTTCTGACAACACAGTAATTCGCATATCAACGTGCTGTGTGCCAGTCACCATCCTGAGCACTTCACATTTCAGCTCCTGTAATCCTCACAACAATCCCATGGCAGAACAAGGACTCAGAGTCAGCCTCGTCCCGGGGCCCAGGCCCGGAGACACTAGGCCTCTCCGCCTCCACAGGAAGAAGGAAGAACAGTCAGTGAGTCGGTGCAGGGGCGCAGGAGAGGGGGTCGGCTTATATTTGGAGCTTTCTTCCCCGTCCTTTCAGCCCCAAACCTGAAATGACCCCAACTCATCCCCAAGCTGGTCTCATGATTGCTCTAACTCGAATAATTGTTCTATTCAAGCTCTCCTATCAGCATCTGAGACAAGAGCCTCGAGGGCCTCAGGGGCTGGTCTCTAGGTGGCTTTTAAAGCCCCTGCACAGGGGGAGACAGGTGAGGATGCTAGAGTTCAAACTCACAAAGCACTTCTGGACCCTTGGGGGCTTTGTCTGAAAAAGGGTCACTTTCCACGAACATAATCAGTCCTGCTCCTGGGGTGCCCAGGGGGGCTGATCATCCTCACTCCATCATCTCGCCACAGCTTGGGGAAGAGCTCAGGTGACCGTTTCCACGGTTCCTTCGGCTTAACCCACGGGGTCATGCTGAAGAGGGGCCGCTCAGAGCTAACGCTATGAATGCACAGGCTCTGAGCAAACAGGACGATGTGGCGATAGAGGCAATCGCAACATGCTAACGCGGCAGCGAGCCAAACGCGAGCTGCCCAGGCAGGACTCTGCTCAAAAGAACTTTAATTGAATTCTTTCAGCAAGTGCAGCAGGAAAATTCATAATGAGGGCCCCCTCCCCACTATGTCAGTCAGGTTCTACCGTTGTGTGGATCGAGGGAAAAATCATTTCTAACAAGGATATGGGACGTGTACGGACCTTAACCTGAACATCGTGTACTGCGGGGAAAAACAATGATCAAATCCCTGGATTTTTATTTTCAAAGCGATTTAAGTAAGGCATTCTGCCATAATCAGCTTTACTACCCCTATTAGCACAGGAAAACAAGTTCTGAACCTGGCTCCCTAGTGAAAAACGCAAAATTTGTATAATTAAAATTATACTTGTGAAATTCAAACACACTTTAATTTCCTAAGGGCCCCCTAATCAAGTCAGAAGTTCTCACTAAAACCAATTATCTGCTTTGAAAACAGACGAGGAAACAGATACACGTAGCAGTCTTGTACAGATTCACAGCCCAGTGTTTTCCTGGGTTCAAACAGAGATATAGGTAGCAGTCTTGTGCAGATTCACAGCGCAATCTTTTCGTAGGTTCAAACATCCTAATTTGTTCCATTTCCCACAGGTGAGAGAGACAATGAACCTACTAGTTGGCTTTTATTCAGTGCTATGTGTGTAATTTTAAACACTTTTGTTGGCCTTTAGCTACAGAAATGACATACATAAGAAATATTCCAAAGGGAACTGAGTTGAAAGTGATGGGAAAAAAAAACCAAACAGACATGCACCAATAAATACACACTGCATTTCCACCCACCCACCCCACTCTAGGTCCTATGTAGGTATTTTTTCCCTAAGATCTCACACCAGATTTTCAAACACTTGCCCATTAGTCTCTAGAAGGCTCATGCCAACACCAGGATGAGGCATGAGACAGAGATTCCAGCCTCACTTCTGGAAGTGTCTAACAGCAGGACCAGGCGTGTCCTCCCAATGTCCCATCCGGTAAGACGGCAAAACCCAGGTTCCTCACATCCTCACCAGGTAATCTGCCCGAAATGTTGCGGCTTCTCCTGAGTAACTGGAAATTCTTACACAAGAGCAACATGGAAATATGGAACACACTCCAAGGCACTAAAATATTTAAGAAGCAGTTGTTGCAATGTTCCATTTATACCATCAATATGAAATGTTATCAGTCTAGAGCTTTAAAAATAAAAAAGCCATTCGCCAACAGGCCTTCTCCTCCCCCCACTGCCTGAAATTCATCTGAGAGATGAGAATATTGACTTTTCACACTCCGGGACCCAGCACTCCACCAGTATGCGGCTCTGGGATGTGGCCTCACCCGTCACTCACCCGGGCCCCAGCAGATACTTGGAAGGTAAAATAAAACGCCTCCCGGTTGAAAACTTTACTTTTCGGTCGATGGGAATACAGTGCTCACTACACATGGCCCCTCGAGAGTGGAGAATCCTGCAGCCAAGTGAGCAGGATTTGGTGTTAAAACTTTCATCAGAAGACAGGAAGCTCGAGGGGGTACACACGACACACGGCACCCAGGCACATGTGCCCAAGGAGGCACATGTGCCCAAGGAGACACATTCTGCTACGAGCAAGTCCTGGGAACAGCTCTGCCTTGCTGGACCCTTGCCTCCCTCCCACCGGAGCGGTCACCTCATTAACGTCACTCAGCATCACATTTTGCTACACTGGGTCTTTCTGCACTCTCTTCCCGCAGGCAGCCCAAAGCCGGTTGCCATTGTAAACTTCTGTTCCTTGGGAAACTATGAAAAGCTTGGACTGGAAAAAAGCGAAAAAAAATCTCATAGGACCTCTCTGCTCACACTTTTCCCTCCTCCATTTTCTTCTCTTTGGTGCTTTATTCAAAATCAGTACACACACAAACCATACTCTGAAAGTCATTTATAACAGGCTGGCTTAAAAAAAAAAAAAAAAANGGCCTGAGCATTGAATAGCGTCAGGCAAAGTGCAGGAACCTAAGATCTATTTACTCGTGACGGATGGAGTAAAGCTGAGTAGTTAAAGGGAGCAAGGAGTTGAGATTCAGATGGACCAAAGGCCAACCCTGACCCTTAGTGGTTCTGTGATCCTCGGAAAGTTCCTTATCCGCCTCAGCCTCAGTTTCCCCATTTGTCAAATGGAGAGAATACCAACTCTTGCAAAGGACTATTGCAAGGATTAAACTAAAAATTAAGTAGACAGAGGCTTAGTATGCTTCCTCAAACATACTGACACTCAATATGACAGTCATTATTCTAAACTAAGACTTTTCTTCTTGATTATTCAAGGTCTCAAAATAAAATAAGCAAACATAGTAAGCTAAGTACACACCCTGAGAATTAACTTTCCAGAGAGCTAAGAGCTCGATGCTTTCTACCCTTGACGGAGAGGGTGACAAAGGATACCCTTTTCTATGTGGGGCCCAAATACCTGTCCCAGGTGGACCAACCACCCTTGGCTGCTGCTCCACGTGCCACGGGGTGCTTGGGCCCACGACCACACTTGCTCACAACTCTCACACCGCAGAGAAGGCACAGGTCATGATTCCCCGTGATCCTGCGTCCCTCCCACCAGGCAGCCACTCACCCAAAGGTGACCCCAAGCAGACATCACCTATGCGATCACAGGCCAGGACGCTCTGAGCCATGGGGCACAGGCATCGGTATTCCACAGCCTGTGATTTCCAAACCAAGAAACGACACGTCAACGTCTATACATGGTAAGGTCAAGATCACAAGCTGGAGAAGGACAAAACACAGAACTCTGGAACTCTGTCTGTATCGTGGCCTACTGTTAAAAGAGACAAAAAGGAGGGGAGGGCGAGAAGGCGGAAACTAGGGCTCTTGTTAGCTGCCACGCCCTCCGAATATCAGGGGGGGTATCAGCCCAGAGCATCACTCCTGGAGAAGGGCCAGCAGCCAGAGAGAACGCAGTCAGAGTCACACGGAGCGCACAAGCCTGGGATGGGGACGTTCTCCCCGGAATGGCACAGCCTCAGTCCCCACGGGCATCCCAGCTCCCACGCTGGTCCGAAAGCACTGAAACCTGGTACGGAGAGTCCCACAGTCCTGCACACGCACAGCAAGGCCCCAGCACCCACGCAGCAAGCACGGGCGTGGGTGCTTGGCCTGGCCTCAGACGCCTTCCACGAGCTGGCCTCAGCCCGCCGTTCGGGGCCTCTTCCAAGAGCCAAGCGGCACACATGCCTGCCTCCAGCTGCGTGTCCTGACCCCCTGGCCCCTGGTGGGAAGAAGTGCATTCCTGCCATTCTTCCTGCCTACCTGTCCTTCAGAACCTAGGGCAAAACCCACCTCCTCCAAGGGGCTGTCCTCTCCCCTCCTCCCTCTCACTGCTATCCCTCTCTTACTTGCTTACTGCATCCTCCCAACATGGGCAACACGCCCTCCTCCCAACCCAGAGCTAAGACCCCTGAAGACGAGCACAGTGTCCGTTTCACCATCCTGCTTTCCTTCTATCCAAACGGAGGTCAGGGTGTACAAAAGAGCGTGGCTAGAAGCTAAGCGCTTTTTTAATTAGTAAAATCTGCCTGTGCCTTTATCGTCCTGTAGAGGTGATAAGGCATGAACCTAACCAACCATAAAACCCAGAACAAAGCACCTAACACAGTCCCGGGTGCTGGGCAGAGACCTGGTAAATAATTACTGAACGCAGAGCGGGGTATCTGAACGCACGAAAGCCGTGGCCAGCGCCCAGCCCCCATCACCCTCGCCCTGCTGAGAGTTTCACACTGGCTGGTGCAGTGTACACTTGGCTTGCAGCTTCCCCGCCCCGCTACCGGGAAGGCCGCATGAGGGCAGGGCCTCCGCCTCACCCTCCACACCACTCCCCTGAGCCACACACAGCGTCTGGCCCGTGGCAGGTGCGCGACAACACTCGGTGAATAAATGAATGAATGAGTGCGTGCCTGGCACAATGCTTCATATTTTTTTTGCTAATTTATTATTGTTGGAAGGCCCATCCCAAAGAAAAGGTAAAGTGCTGTGGACATGCAGAAAATGAGGGCGAAGGGACAGCATCATGGAAGATGTAACAACTAAGCTGGGCTTTGAAAGAGGGGTCTATCTGGGACTTCCCTGGTGGCCCAGTGGCTAAGACTTCTGGCTTCCAAGGGCCTGGGTTTGATTCCCTGGTCAGGGGACTAGATCCCATGTGCTGCAACCAGGAGTTCACATGCCACAGCTGAAAGATTCCTCATGCTCCAGCAAAGACCCAGTGCAGCCAAATAAATAAAATAAATACTGAAAAAATAAAGTGTCAGAATGGCTCAGTTCAGTTCAGTCGCCCAGTCACGTCCAACTCTTTGCAACCCCATGAACCACAGCATGCCAGGCCTCCCTGTCCTTAGGAAGTGTGATTAAAGGTTGTACAGACCCCTGAGAGATATCCAGAGCTTAATCCTATGTCTCTTTTTAAAAAAGAAAGAAAGGGGGTTCTGTTTTGTACAACAGAGGGAAGGAAGGGCGGTGCAGACAGGGACCCACAGAAGGGCAGTTCTTTGGGAAAGCAGAATCCAGGTGTCAGCTGCAAAAGGTGAGATGAGCTGGGGCAGAAGACAGAAGCAGATCCCCGCACAGACCCTGAAGGACCAAACCTATCAGGCTGAGTTCAGACTTTGCTCAGTGGGCATCAGGAAGCCAGTGAGGCTTTCCTACAGCACCCCGAAAGTGGAGTCAGCAAGCAGAAACAATGAGAGGAGCTCTGAGTAAACCAACAAACCAGATCAAACAAGAGGAAGACACCAGCAGCCCCATCTCCCTTCCGTGTTCTCGGGCTCCTGGCCGGAGCACGTTTAGGTTTAAAAATACGGAACAGGAGGCCCCCAAGATGGGCAGCTGGCTCCTCGGGCAGAGCTTTCCTCCTCCTCTCGTCCCCGAGGGGCACAGGGGTCTCACCCGTCTGCCAGAAACATCTGACATAGAACACCGGCCCCCCGGCCTCTGGGTGGACTGACCTTAGCGCTGAAACACAAGCACGTGAGGAAAGGCAAAAATCCACGGAAAGGACATTTGTAGGACGAGATGCCCCTCCCTTTTGAGCTGACACCTGCTGCTGCCGGGAAGGCAGGAAAGAGCAGGAAGGAGCCGCGCGCCCCAACAAGAAGGAAGCTCAGCCACTAATCCCCCGAGGCCCTCGCTGCAGGAGAAGAGGCTGCTGACACCCCGCCACCGCCCGGCTGGGGACGGCAGCCCACCGGCAGTCGGTTAACTGCGGCTCCCCAGATGACAGCTGCAGATCACCCGGGATGGCAAGATGCTGGGAGGACCGACCCGCAGCAGCAGGGGAGGCCAGATGCCGAAAACTCACCCCTCGCCCTTGAGAAGCTGCCAAGAAACCGCTCCCCCGGAACAGGAGGTGGGTGGATGAAATGCTCAGGCTGCCCTGCACCCATCTGGAGAGCCTTCCAGGGGACAGGAAAACCTGGCTTCAGGCTTAACCTTGCCACAACTTAGCTACGTGGCCTGGGGCCACTGGCGTTAACTCCCCAAGGGTCAGCTGCCTCCCCTGTGAAAAGAGCAGGCTGGATTCCACTCATTCACTGAACAGTTACCGAATGCCAGCCATCAGCAGCCCTCTGCCATCAGGGGGCTTACATTCCATGGAAGAATTTTCTTAGGTCATCTGCACCATCATAATTTTTTTGTTTATTCTACAAAAATAATTCTATGATGACAGTATCAGCAGACATTCTCTGGGTGCTACTTAAAGAGTTCCACGTGGGGCGATCCATGATTCCCAGGTTTAAAGCAGAAGAAACTGAGGCCTACAGGGCCAGGGTTACCCAGCTGTGACTGAAGGTAACTAAACAGGCTGAACAAATGAGACTTCCCTTAATAAAGAGATAAGATAAGGTTCTGGCCTCAGAAACTGAAGGAGGAAACTGGCCATCAGGGGGGTGGTGGTTTAGTCGCTAAACCATGTCCAGCTCTTGGGACCCCATGGCCTGTAGCCCTCCAGGTTCCTCTGTCCATGGGATTTCCCAGGCAAGAACATTGGAGTGGGCTGCCATTTCCTTCTCCAGGGGAATCTTCCCGACCCAGGAATCGAACCTTTGCAAATGGATTCTTTACCACTGAGCCGCCAGGGGACTGGGGGATGCCTTGTTATACATGAGGATAATTAGGGCGGATGGTAAATTATGCCCAGACTCACTCTTGCCCCCAGATGCTAGGCAGTCTCCTGGTTTCTCCACACAAGGAAGAGAAACCACAGGCTTGAGCAAAACTCTTCCAGGGAGCCAACACTTCACCCAAAGAGACCAACGAAAGGGTGTGATGACGTGATTGATCCCAATCATTCCTGTTTCTCCAACGGCTTCAAATTAAGTCATCTTTTTAGAGGAGTATGACCACTTTATTCTTTAAAGACAGAGAGGGGAAACTCTTACATGTTTTACCAAATGAAATAATCATCCAGAGAAACAGAAAGACACAGAACAGACCTATCTTCTTCTGATCAAAATGCACTTCACTAATTAATGGATACTGGTCTCCAGAGAGTTTGCCCTCGACTAGTTAATAATGCCCATTATACTTCACTTGAGATGTGAACATTCATATCACAAAGGGGGGAGAGATGAATTGCAGAATTCAAAACCCTTCCTCGGGTGGCTCATTAAAATTCTGGTCAAAACAGATTTTTATTTATATGATACATTAAAGAATATTATGACAGTCCTAATATGAAATCTGTTCTTCACTGCTACGAATTTTCTTTCGTATTCAGTTACAGTTTCTTTCCAGCAGTCTTGTTTTAACACCTCCATGGAATATTTCTCCGGTGAGTGTTAGCAAGGAGGGACAGCCAGAGAGCAGAGAAATGAATTTTAACTGAAAGACACGCTGACGCATCATTTACAAGTACACCACCCAGTCCCCGAGGAGGGGCACGGCTCACCTTGCCACTGGGACCCTGACACACACACACACACCAATTTTGCAGGAGGTAAAAAAATAAATAAGGCTTGAGTTAACATTCGACTCTCCTGTCGGCCAGGTTTTGGCCTCCAACACCACCTTCAGTCTGAAATTCCCCTGGTTGAGCTCAAGTTCTGTCGGAAAATAACCACTGACAAGGCAGGCGCCCTCTGCCCGCCCTGCCCCAGCAGCCAACTAGCATACCGCACCCCCAAATCCAGAACCCCCAAAAGATGCCGAGGGCTCAGACAGAGGGCCCAGTGGGCAGAGTCCACACTGGGTGACGTCCCAGAGCTGGGGAGTCACCCGCCAGGGAAGCGCCAGGGCCTGGGGTGCTGGCTACAGTCCTACTCTCGCAGCCCGGGGAACACTCAGAGCCACACCCCTCGGCGCCCCCGAGGACAGATGCCGCAAGAGGACACAGTTCTGGGCCGGGTTACACCACTGCGCAACCTAACAATGGTTTCCAGAAACAGGAAATCCTAGCACCCAGCTCACAGGGCAGAGGTGAAGACTGAGGGCGTCAATACGCATCATGTCCCTTCCACAGAGCCTGGCACAGACACTCAGTTACCGCTGCCATCATTACTAGACCTCTCACAGGATTAGCGTCACAAAAATAACGTGAGAAACAGGAGGCAACTGAGCCATAATGGAAAAGAATCTAAAAAAGGATGTATACACACACGCATGTACACACACAAATGAAAAAGGATGTATACAGACACGGATGTACACACATACACATAAATGAAAAAGGATGTATATACACACACACATAAATGAAAAAGGAAACACATGTGTACACACATAAATGAAAATGGATGTATACACACATGCATGTACACACACACATAAATGAAAAAAGATGTATACACACACATAAATGAAAAAAGATGTATACACACACGTCTGTACACACACACATAAATGAATCACTGCTGTACACCAGAAACTAACACAACACTATAAATCAACCACACTTCAATCAAAGAAATTAAAAAAACAAAACCAGCAAGGTCCAGGTATGGTATGACCACACCCTAGGTCTTTTTTCAGGCGCTTTACCTTTCTTAATTTATTTCTCACCAAAGCTCAGTGAGATGGAGAAACTGAGGTTCGAGGACATTAAATGATTTGCCCAAATTTATAGTTAACAAGTAGTCCAGTCGGGATCCAAACACGAGCTGTTGAACTCGAAAACAACCGTGGCGATTAAACCAACAACGATGATGCCGGCAATGATGAAAATGATGAGTCGCAAGGCCGTCACCTGTGCAGAGCCTCGTATTCTTCACAGCCCCCTTCTGAGGGAGTCACTGTCAACAGCCCCATTTTAGAGATGAGCAACCTGAGAATAGGTGATTTCTCAGTGTTGCAGGACCTGGGATTCAGATGGAGATAACGGATCGAAAAATTGTTTGCGAAGAATGTGTATCAAAAAAAGTAAGGTATTATTACAAAATCCCTAGCATTCCATAGAAAGCTGTCTTCACCAACTGGTTTAATGTTAGCTCACATCCCAAAGTCTGATAATTCACCAAAACCATCCCAGACTCTGGGGAAGGCAGGGGACACTTTGACAGGCTTGAGAAATATTCTGTCTTGTTTTTAAGTTGAAAGCATCACTGAAATACTCACCAGAATATATTAAAATAAAATATTGTCTTCCTGGTTTTAAAAAAATGGGAGAGTTGAGGGGGAGCTGCAAAGGAGAGGAGAAATCTATGGTTTGACCAAGTCAGGGATTTTTCCAGTTTCCTGCTAGAGTAACCTGATCCAAGCTCTGGGTGATCAAATGACTAACCTGGAAATTTGAAGATTCACATTTATGGAAGAAACAGCAATACTTTCAAATCAGGAAACCCTGCTAATCCTGGAAGCCTTCTGAAACATCAAGGATCACACACTGTTTGGAAAGCAATAAACACTGAAGATAGTCCCAGAAGTTTGTGCTCAGTATAGATAATCTAACTCCTTTGATTCATTAATTTCTATTATTTGCTTAAGCATTAGGGGGGAAAAAAATGCCTTAAGAAAATATTTCACTATTTTTGTTTAGAGATTTAGGTTTCCTTCTAAAGAGAGAAAGGAAAGGAAGAAAAAGAAAGAATCTCATGGAAGAAAGAGAGGGAGAGGAGAGAAGGAAGGAAAGAATCACATGGCAGGCTCCAACCTGAAATTCTCAAAATACCATCCCCAAGAGCCAAATATTTCTTCATTAATGTGCAAAGCCATTCCTCCCCTTGCACAACTAAAAGGTCCCACTTCTGGGAGACCATGCTTAAAGAAACAAACTGAAATGGCTAAAACCACAGGTTTATCCCTTTTATGACCTACACAGACACTTCACCTTTTCCCCTTCCCCTTAAAAAAGTGCCAAGGCCACAAGAAGTGGAAAAAGTATTTCTTCCGGGATTACCCAGGGAAGAGAAAAGTATAATTTAAAAAGTGCAAATTTAGCATGGAAGCCATAAGCCCTTTAAATCTCACCTTGGGCTTTATGCAGCTGTGTTCTCAAGACCACACCTGGCAAGCTCAGTGAAAATTATGTTAACTACACACTTGGGAAACAGTGAAGGCCTATCCAAGCCGTTCAGCAAAACTTGCAGTACCACTCCTGCAAGGGGGCAACGTTTCCAGCTCTTCTCTGCCCAGGCACCAGCCCTTGCAGAAAACAGCAGCATCCTACTGGCTTCAAGTGTGCCCAGACGGACCCAGCCTACCTGAAACCAATACATCCACCGCTTCCTCAGTGGGACTGAGGGCATCTGCGGTCTACAAAGTTGTTTTTCCAAGACAGGACAAGCTGCTCACTTAAATTCTCCTCTCCTTAAACTCCAAGTTGTTAGACCTCAAAAGAGTACCCTCCAAAAGAATCACAAGGAAATGGCCAACTTTTCCTGATGGGATCTCAGCAATGCTTAAAAAATAAATAAAATGCCTGCATAAATATTGCAACAGACGGTGCTATGTCCTCCCACGAAAGCACAGGTTGGTCCCTGCCCCAAGATGGATGCTCAGACCCACCTGGGAATGGCTGACTAGCAAATGCACGGTTATCTCCCACAGCGCCTGGCCTGGCCCCCCTCACTGCCACACGCTGATACCCTGAAGAAACGGGGTGCACCAGGCTTCAAAACGTCACTGCCAGTGCTCTGCTTGAAATCGGAAATCCTTCGCAACCACCTCTAAGTGCTAAAATCCTATTACCGCTTCTCCTACTTACCTTGGGTTGTGCTCGACGAGGAAATGCAACTTTGGGGTCAATCTGGGGGAAAAAATGGAAAAGTAGGAGTCAGCTGCAGGACTTTGAGGGGAGAAAAACAATTACGATTAATCGCCTAGGTATTAATCACTCATTTCTCAGGCTTTGAACCCAGCTTTCAGTAACTTCTCAAATAACTCCAAAGTTTCCTTAAAGTTTGATGTAAACTTTAACAGTCCCTCCCAAAATGTAACAAACATGGCAAGCCTTTCTGAAATGCCCCACTGTGTATTTCAATGTGCAATGCTTTAACAAGCCAGAGTGTGTTCTTATTTAGGCAAGGACAATGAACATTAAACAGTACGTGCATTTGTGATGCACGGCTGGGAGAAAAGATGGGAGTGTCACCACTGAGAAAAATCAAAACATGAACATTACATGGACGGTCCTTTCAGCAATAAGTAATTGGATGGCAGTTCTTCTCCTCAATGATAACTAAACAACACAGGTGGAGAAGAGGATTCCAAAAAGTTTTTAAAATTAACAACATCCAAAAAGCCCCCCATCGACATCCAACAGGATGCTCTGCTTGAATTAGTTCACTCATCTTTTGCAAAGTAAAATTACCTACGATGAATCAGAAGGACAGTTCATTCTGTAGTTATACCTCAAAAGAAGTGAAGTCGCTCAGTCGCGTCCGACTCTGCGACCCCATGGACACTAGCCTACCAGGCTCCTCCATCCATGGGATTTTCCAGGCAAGAATACTGGAGTGGGTCGCCATTTCCTTCTCCAGGAGCTCTTCCCAACCCAGGGACTGAACCCAGGTCCCCTGCATTGTAGACAGACACTTTACCGTCTGAGCCACCAGGGAAGTCTCAAAAGAAAGCAGGTGTCAAAAGACCATGGAGCCTGAGCTGGTTCTTAAAATAATAATAAAAAATTAAAATAAAAGGAAATGTAGGAGCTAAATGCACCTGGATTTTAAAAATCACAGGCGTAAAGATCTATCAGCAACCTAAACCCATATTACAAAAGTAAGGCCATTATAGAGAGAAAGTAAAAGAAAAAAAAATTACTGAAAAAAAGCAGTCAGAAGCTAGTGTAACAATTAGTGTATTCCCCCTACCCCAACCCCAATCTGAATAGAGAAAAAACTGTACTCCACATCAGACATCTGCAGGTCTCAATCAGGGACTGGCTTTAAAACCCCAAACAATTCCCACAGAAGCTTTTGAGCCTGATAGGCTGATTTGAGAGGGGAAAAGTTGCTGGAGAGAAAATATGGAGAAGGAAGGAATGAAAAAATATTCCCACTGTTAGTTTTCATTAGATTTCTAAATGTCACAAATCTTTGGGAAGAATTCAACCCAGAGCGTGGCAAGAATACAGCTACAAGTTAGTTATTTATCCGCTTTGGCTTTCATATTAAAATTTTCCCCTTTTAAAATGTAAATCTCAACCTTGTTTTCAGTTCTGCCACGGGGGCGGAGGGGAGAGTAGTGCTTTGGGAAAAAGCACAGAGTGGGGGAAAGTCACACCAGAGCTGATTCGGTTCCCAGACTTAACATCCCCTAGGACCTAGGCGGTAAGACATAAAGATTTACCACTTTTATTAAGGTAGTTTAAAGACCTCATAAAAGTCTGCAGCATGTTTTCCACCTTTAAACATCACCTGAGAAATGAGAGATTACTTTGCAAAAGCTAAAACAGACAAAAAATTCTCTGATCTAGGAAACTACCCTTTCATGGAGATTAACATTACCGAAGCTACAGGTATATTCAGCACTCACTAGGAGCTGTCGACAGGAGAAATACAACAGGTGTGGATTTTCCATGTTGTTGACCAAACATAAGACAGATATGTCTTTTCATAAACACTTCCCCAAAGTTGTTGCGTCTTTTTTTTTTAGGTTGATCAGCACACAATTGCAACAAGCACCTTGTTTTTGGGGTAAAAGGGTGAGGAATATGTCAAGAGGAAAAGGCCAGGAGTTGGAGGAAGGTAGGGAGAAGTAAAGAAAGCAGAGTGCTTAAAAATATATATATATCTAAAATTACAAAACTAGAAGCCAATTCAGAATTCCGGTATCGGGTGCTGGTAACAGCGTGTTATATCACAGTGAAAGTTCTTCCATGGGTCAAGTGTACACGCTGAAACCTCAAATGGAGAGGACAGGTCAAGAGAAAAATGGCAAATCCCAACCTTTTGTACATCCCTGTCAACTATTTTTTAAAAAACGAACGAAAAAGAAAACTACCAAAAAATGAAAACGTTAGTTAGTTAGGTACAGTTCTACTTACTGTAGCTACAAATCCTCTAGGAAAAAACTAGGGTACTATTTTGGATGTGAATGGCCGTTACCTAAACAAAGCTTTTAAGGTAACGGTAAACAAGATCCTCGTTTCCATGTCAATAAACCAACCGCGTCTGCCTCCTGTACTGAACGTTGAAACAAAGTCAAAAGCTAGGTTATACTAAATAATAGTGACCAAAACATGTCTACAAACAATTATTGAGGCAAAACTGCAGGCATCTGATACGGAGGGAGACGACCCACCAGCCACCATAGAAATCAAATGCTATTTCTCCCCCGCAGGGTGGGCAGAGGGGTGGATAATAAATTACCAAATTTACCCTGAAATCTCTCTCCTCTTTAATTTTATTAGCTTCGTGAAATGTCTAGCCGAGAAGTCTAGGAGGTAAAAAATCCTTCATAGGTCAGTTATCACTCTGCAAACCACTATCCCTGAAACTAAATGATCTCAAAGTGCAAAAAGGCTGGGCCACAAGCTAGAACAAGTCTATCTAAGTTAATAAAGCAACTTGGAGTGTGGGGGGTCTTTTCTTGGGGCAGGAGGCAGTAGGAGGTACATCTCTGACCTCCGATCAGAGAAACAGTGAATTTGCAAAATCAATTCAGGGTCACCAAAGGTGGCCAGGTTTTTCTTTTCTTCTCCTCTATTCAGTGTTAAAAGTCAAGAGGGATTTGAAAAGATCACTTGTTCTACTCTTTTCTTTTACAGAAGAGGAAACTGAGGCCTAGAGACAGGGAACAACTTGCCCAAGCTCTGGGCCTAGAACCGGATTCCCTGCCCCAACTCAATGGCCCATTACGCAGAGGTGAGTCCCCAGCAGGCCAGCACTGCACCCCAGTGTCGCCTCAGGGACCCTGCCTTGGGCAGCGGTACAAAGACCTTGGGGAAATTCTAGTAGACAGACAGGGAAGGTAGGGGAGCCACAGTAAAACGCTAGGAACTCCTCTCCTCTCTCCACTAAATGTATTCTCATACACTGGTAGTGTCTTCCCTTCCTCTTCTGACCTTAGAGACCCATACCCCCTCAAGACTGGACCTGAAAACCTTCTCATGCTATAAAACCACCTACAACTTAAAGGATCTGAGAAAGGAAAGGAGAAAAACAAAACAAAACAAAACACTGATACCCAAGGCCTTATCCCTTATCAGCCTTAGATTTCACACCATCTGGAGTCACCCACTGGAGGCCCAGCTTAGCTCTGGGAGGTCTCCTTCCCTTCTCAAACCGCATTCCGAATCCCAAGTGCCCCCCAGGAACTTGTTGCCTGGACAGTGATTAGCGCCCCCCGGGCCCCCGGGCGGCCCTGAGACCGGCCGGGTGTGCCTTCTATAAGCCGATTCGAACGGCCACACTGGGGAAACGCGGGCAGGGCTCGGCTGACAAAGGAAAGTTGCCTCAGCCCGGTGCTGGAGTTTCTTTTCAGGGTCTTGTTGGTCCGGAAGGTAGCCTCTCGCCAATCCGACCCCTCCCCCAAGCCGAGGCCTGGCAGCACCGTGGGGGTGACGGGCGGGGGGGGGAGGCTGCCGG
>SJYQ01013311.1:58127-78418 GCA_006410935.1 Redunca redunca
AATAGATATATAATTGTTTTATTCTGTTTCTATGCCGAGATAGTAAAATGCACGAGACGTAAATAGCCCAAGCCCCCCACCATCTGGGGATGTGGCTGACGGTGGCAGAAGGCTTCAAACATCCGCGCCACTTTGGGAGCAGTGTGGTGCGGCATAGGTCCTGGCCCACAGTAGACGCTTAATAAACGCTGGTGTTGATCTTTGCCGGCACTGAAAACTTCTAAAAACCGATTTTGTAGCTTCCCAGAAACATGGCACGCTTCTCCAGCTGATTTCAGACTGGCCAAATTCAGGCTGGATTCAATTTATAGAGTATTTAAAACAATAAGGATATAATTATCCTTATTGTTTTCAATTATTACAATAAATTGAGTTAACATGGCATGAGGGGCAACATAAAGTTGTGGTTCATCAAGTACCAAATTAATGTTAAGCATGAATTGATGCCCAGTTAACACTTTTCCATTCGTTTTCCTGGGATTAGGACACAATGAGGTACTCTCAACACCAAAACTGCAGCAGGTCCACTGTGGGTCTTGGAAAAGCGGACTATGAAAAATCCCAGCATCAACCAAAGCCTTAATCTCCCTGTCTCCTCAATTGGGGTAATTCTATCCTTTACACATTTGATAGGATGAGGGAAGTGATTGAAATGAACACATGTAAAAGTCCCTTTTCCATTGCACGCCTATATGGGTTGTGCTTATTATTATTAGTGATTCAGTTCAGTTCAGTTCAGTTGCTCTGTCGTTTCGGACTCTTTGCCACCCCATGGACCCCAGCACAGCCAAGCCTCCCTATCCATCACCAAGTCCCAGAGTTTACTCAAACTCATGTCCTTTGAGTCGGTGATGCCATCCAACCATCTCACCCTCTGTTGTCTCCTTCTCCTGCCTTCAGTCTTTCCCAGCATCACAGTCTTTCCAATGAATCAGTTCTTCGCATCAGGTGGCCAAAATCATATCAATCATTACTTCATACAATTTTTAGAAAGCACTTTAAAACTTTAAACCAGAAGCCCAAACATTTTCCAATTCATTCCAAGCTGCTTCCCAAATCATCGGGGGTTCCATGTGTTGAAAACCTAGTTGTTATTATGATGATTGCTTATTATGACTATTCTCAATAACAAAACGCAGACAGCAGAGCTCATGGGATTTTGTGGCGGATTTTTACCTTGGAACCACAGGTCATCCGTGCTGGAAAGGCCTGTCCTGGTCCAGCCCCCTCATTTTACATCAGGGGCCCAGAGGAGCAAAGCTTACCAGGTTACACCCTACCCCCACCTGTCAATTCCCTAAAGGGGGTCTGGTCATCAGTCTCATGCCCTTTGGCTCTGCTGCATATAAATTTATTCCTGTCCTTTACAAGGCGAGAGTGAAGTGCCCTTGTTCCCTGTTGTAGACCTACACAAGCTGAACTGAATTAAACTGAGAGAGGATCTAGCCATGCAGTTATAAAGAGAAAATTAGATCTTAAATCACTAATACTACATTGTTTTATTTACTTTTAACACATGCAATAACATTTATTCTTCTTGGTCTAAAGGTCTGAGTTTGGGCAAATGAATGGAGTCACATACCCGGAACCATAGACAGGTTCCAGGAAAAGTCTCAATGTCCAAAACCTTCACTCTTGCTTCTCTTAATTTATTACCATTGTGCATTTCTCCTCCAGCTTATTCCAGCTCATATAGCCCCAGGGTCAGGAGAATCCTAGGAGGACACTAGTCCTCCACCCTCTTAAAGCCTCGATAACCCATGACACCCATGACACCGTTGGGCACTCCCTTCTTGTAACTCACTCTTCCCTCTGCAACCTTGATGCCTGCATTCTCCTGACTTGCCTCCTTCCTCTCCAGCCTCCCTTCCTCTCTTTGCCCTGACTTCTCCTCCTCTGCCTTTCCTTTAAATAGTGGTGTTCATTTTCTCCCTCAACTATACACCCTTATTTTTTTGAGAGTCTCCGAAGGATGGGTTAAATACCACCTACTTTCTGATGCCAGTCAAATTAAAATCTGTAGCCTGATCTCCCCATGGAACTCCAGACTGGTTAATTTCCTAGTCATCATTTACATTTAGCCTTCTTAAAGATACCCCAAACTCAACTTGTCCAAAAACACAGGCATGCTCATTTCCCTAAACGTGAACCTCTTTAAAAAGTTCACTTGATGAAGAGAGAGAGCCCCAGGCACCTTAGAGACAAGGTTGGCTCCTTTCCAGGTTGACACCTTCCCATGTGCAATCCATCACAAATGTATTGGTGTTACTTGCAGGATGTCTCTCAAATTCACCTTTCCTGCTATTGCATCTCAGATCTCCCACTAGAGCCCCTGAAGTTGCCTCCTAAACACCCTTCCCACATCGGTTCTTACTCCACTAATATGTCTGGAAAGTATTCCTTGACCTCTGACCCAGCTGAATCCCCGTCAGTATGCACTGTTTTCCTGCTAAAATGTCCTCTGTGTACCCTACTCTGTGATCATTTGCTTCATTGCTCATCTCCTCCACTACGCCATAAAGCATTTCTGCTCTCCAAGTATTAATATTAGCACAGGGCCCACGGATGCATGGTTGACGCTCAGCAAATATTTGTTGAAGGAATGAAAGAATGAATGAATGAAGGACAACTTCTAATTTCATTGTAGGAACTTTTGTATCCATGTCCATAAGTCAATCAGGCTGCAGTTTTCCCTTCTCATATTGCCTTTCTCTGGTTATACTGGCCTCATAAAATGAACTGGTAACTGTCCATTCTTTTTCCATTTTCTTGAACAGTGTATAAAATTGGAATTATGTGTTCCTTGACTATTTGGTAGAACTTGCTGGTAAAATGTCTGGCTCTGAGAGAAACATTTCCTAGGTTGATTTTTAACTACTGATTCCATTTCTTTGATGCCTGTGGATCTCTTTATAGATTTTATATTCTTCCTGATTCAATTTTTACTCATTATGTTTTTCAAGGAAATTATCCATACCATCTAGGTTTTCAGATTTATTAACAAAATGATGTTCACAATTTTCACTTAATATATTCTCATCTCTGCTGCATCTATCCATACTCTCCATTTTTTGCATTCCATATATTATTGTATGTGTCTCTTTTCTGGATCCATTGTGCCTAAGATCTTCCTATTTTTATCCAGTGATTCTTTCTACTTTCTACTAGTGTTTGCAGAGAATCCACTTTTAATTTGGTTAATACTATTATTTGTTTCATTAATTTTTACTCTTATATAATACTATATATATATGTTATGTTATTACATATAAGAATATATACCATATATAAAAATAAAATTGTGTATTGTTAATGTATCATATTCTCTTTGTTCTATTCTCTGAATTTATTTTGTTGCCTTTAAAAAAATTCTTGGTGGCTTAAGTGATTAATTTTCTGCCTTCTGGGATTATTTTTAACATTTAAGGCTATGGATTTACCTCCAGATGCCGCTGAAACTACATTCCACAAGATAGAGTTTTTGTTACCATCCCAGGCAAAGAATGTTTAGATTTCAAGTATGATTTCGTCTTTGTCTCAATACACATACATTTTTATATTTCTAAACACAAGTTTTTGTTTTGATTTTTAATTATTTAAAAATCTGGTCTGACTTCAGAGAGGTAGTCTGTCAAGGAGAGTCTTTATTATTTGTCGAGATTTGCTTTGGTAAATAGTCAGTTTTTATAAACACTCCATGTGGTATACTTTGTATAGCATTCTATATGAATCTATCAAACCAAGCTTGTTAATTATATTATCCAGATTTTCTGTAGCCTTACTAATATCTCTCACTTTCTATAGTATTACATTAAAATCTCCTTATATGACTGCATTTGCCAATGCCTACTATAAACCCTTCAAATTTTTCTCTGTATTTTGAAAGTATTTGATAAGGTACATCAAAAAGGGCTGTGAAAATCTCCTAATATGACTACATTTTTCTATTTTTTATATTTTATTTCTCATTTTGCTTTGTGTTTTCATAGCGATTGTTTCTTTAATATGTGCACAGATGATCTTTAACCTTAGTGCTTTTTGCTTTAAAGTCTACTCTGCCTGCAATAAATATAATTACTCTAACTTTTGTAGCATTTGTCTGGCATAATTTTCTCCATCTTTTTGCTTTCAACCTTTCTATGTCTTTAATTTTTAGGTAAGTTTCCTATAAACAGCATACAGTTGGACCTTGTTCCTTTATTTATTCGGTTGACTGGTAAATATAGTTCATTTACATTTAATGTAATTACTGATATTTTTAATGAAACTTGCAGGCACAAAACTGTATTAGTTACAATCTCTGGCATAAATATACTCTCATCATTAGGTATATCCATGGCCTTATTTCATTTTTTCCTATTATGAACACTTATAAACCTACTATTTCAGCTAGAGAACTAAAACAGTAATGGTGACTGACAGCTACTTATGCGCTGCTCCCCATCTGTTTGCTCACCTAAAGAAACCGCCAGTCTCAATCTTATAGGTATTATTCTTTTTTGCTTTTTAAAAAGTTTTACCAAATTTTTAGCATATACTTGGTTTAAAATTTATGAAAATGTTCTAAGGGCTATCTTTTTTATTCAACATGGTTTTATTAAGATTCAACTAGATTGTTGCATCTGGCTGTAGTTCAGTACTTTTCGGAGCTGTATGATATTCCATTTCTGACTGTGCTACCAATTACTTTGTTCACTTTCTTGTCATAGATAGGCCTTTTGAGTTGTTCCAGGTTTTTGCTTTTACAAGCAGTGGTTGATAAACAGTCTTGTCTTCTAGTGTATGTGGGCAAAAATTTCTCTTTGGAGTCACTACTGGGTCATGAGGTATCTGATGCAAAATAACGCCAAATTGTTTTCCAGAGCTGCTCTTCTAATTTATACTCCCCTAGCAGCAGCAGCAGCATATAAGACAGCCTGTTGATCTACTGATTTCTGACATTTGGAACTGCTGTCTCAATTTTGCGCCTTTTATTTTGCTTTCTCTAGGTTTTTTGTTTACTTCCTTTCTTTTCTTCTATTGAACTGATGAAGAATTCTTTTTTTCCCTTTTCCTCTTTAACTAGTTTAGGAGTTGTAAGATATATTTCTATTCCTTTAGTGATTACTTTACAATTTTTAACATGTACACTTAATACAGCCTCCCTAAAACTCTAAAACCAAGCAGAGAATTATTCAACTTCAATTGCATTCTCCCTCTTATATGTAATTGCTTCTTATTTTAGACCCACCTGGTTTTTATACCCCTAAATTTAGTCACTGCTGATATCTTAGTTTTATACATTGTTTAGATTTGCCCGTATTTACCATTTTGTTCATCTTTGTTTCTAGCACGTTTTTCTCCTTTTTTTCTAGGTACCAGCCCCTTCCCTTGAAACATATCCTTTAGTCGTTTTTGGGGTTTGGGGGGAGGTTATGTGAGTGACATGCTTTCTCCATTAGTATAAAATTGTTTTATTTCACTCTTACCCTTGAATGATGATTTCTCTGGGTGTAGAATTCTAGATTGAAAGTTATTTTACCCTTTAGCACTTGTTTTTTTAATATGTCATGTCTTCTTGTTTTTATTTATTGTTGAGACATTTGCTGTCAGTCCAAATGTCATTCCTTCGTAGGTAACCTTTTTTCTTTCTGGTTTTAAGATTTTTCTCTTGGTCTGTGGCTTCCTGCATTCTTACCACGCTGTGTTCAGGTGTGAATCTCTAAATCCCAGGATGCATGTTTTTGATCAGATCTGTAGCACTGTCAGCCATCGTCTATGTGAATCCCGCCTCTCTTGCCCTGCCTCTGTTCTGTCCTCCTGGTGCCCATATTAGGTGTATAACGCACCTTGTCTTTCCACGACGTGTGTGTGTTTGTGCCCAGTTGTGACCCGCTCTCTGAGACCATAGGGACTGTAGCCTTGCCAGGCTCCTCTCTCCGTGGAATTTTACAAGAATACTGGAGCGGGTTGCCAGTTCCTCCTCCAGGGGATCTTCCTAATCCAGGGATCCAACCCGAGTCTCCGGTATCTTCTGCATTGACAGGCAGATTCTTTACCGCTGAGCTACCTGAGAAGCCCCTCTGTGCAACACACCCTGAACTTTGCTCTCAGACCTTCTATCACTTTCACTCTTTGTGCTGCTGCTTGAACGTTTTCTTCAGATCCACTTGCTCTTTTTTCTTTAGCTACGTCTAACCTGCTGTGTAACTCATCCATTGAGCTTTTCATTTCAATGACTCGATGTGTCATTTCCAAAAGTTCTGTTTAGTCATCTTTCAAATCTACCTTTTTTTTTTTTAATAGTTATGTAATTTTCTCATGGTTCCAAATGTTCTTTATGTCTTTGATAATTTTAAACTTACTTATTTTACAGTCTGTCTGATAGTTCTGTTGTTTGAGGTTCTTGGAACTCATATCTACTACATCTTGGTTATGGTGGATTGTATCCATGTATGTTTTGTAGATTAGTGTTGGGTCAGTATTTTTATCTTTATTTTTCACCTTTCGGGTTCCTGGACCATACAGGAGAGGTAAATTTCAGTTCCAGTTTCTGGGTAAATTACAGCCCCGAACACTGGGCTATAGTCCCAAATTCTCAGCAAAGACTCCTCTCCACTTTTAACTTATGCCAAGACAAATTTTCTTGTCTCCCTGTGCCACTAGGGAGATTTTCTTCCAGTGAATTATTTCTGTAGTGATTCATCCCTTTGAGGGTTCCAGATTTATCTGGGGATCTCGGTTCCATCTCCCCAGTTTAACAGATCCCAACTGCAGTCTCCTTTCCATTCTGATGCTCCTTTCCATTCCGATGCTCCTTTCCATTCCAGCCTTTCAAGGCCAAGCGCACCTGCCTGCAATCAGCTCCACGGCCTCCTCTTTGCTCACCTCCTCCTTGCTGTCATCTCCCTCTTGCTTTTGGCACTAGAGACGTTTTCTTTTGTCCCATGAGCTCATTTGAATGGGTGTTTACTGCATCTTGACCAATATTTATGCTGCTGCTGCTAAGTCGTTTCAGTCGTGTCTGACTCTGTGTGACCCCATAGACTGCAGCCCACCAGGCTCCCCTGTCCCTCGGATTCTCCAGGCAAGAACACTGGAGTGGGTTGCCATGTCCTTCTCCAGTGCATGAAAGTGAAAAGTGAAAGTGAAGTCGCTCAGTCCTGTCTGACTCTTAGCGACCCCAAGGACTGCAGCCTACCAGGCTCCTCCCTCCATGGGATTTTCCAGGCAACAGTACTGGAGTGGGGGGTGCCATTGCCTTCTCCAACCAATATTTATACATGGTGTTTATTTATAAGCCAGTATTTATAGTGGGAGGATTTTGAAATTATTTAGTCTGCCATGTTGCCAGAAATGGAAACTCACTTCCATTTAATTTTTTGTATCTTCCATTCCAGATTCATTTTTTCTTAGAATACTGTGGCATCTAGGATTTCAGATTTTTTTTTTTCTGAACAATACTCTATGGGTGAGGCAGCATTAGAATTATCTCAAATGAGGCAAATAGTGGTCAGTGTAGCTATTCACTATAATTCTTGGAGGACTTCATAAAATACTGAAGTTCTTGGTTAAAATACCAAAATACTTGGTTCCACCTACAAGATTCTGGTTTAACTTTTCTGGGGGACAGTGTGCGCAGTGATCATTTTTAAAACTTCTCAAGTGATTCTAATGTGCCACCAAGGTTGAACATGCCTATTTGAAAACACACTGATGAAACAAACAGACCATAATAATCTCTGGGCCCCACCCCAGACTGTCTGATTTATTTTGTCTGAGGGGAGCCCCAGACATCTCTTTTTTTAAAAAAAATGTCCCTGATAATTGTAGTGCAGATCCAGAACTAATGATTTACCTGGGCACATCTGCTCAGAAGGGAGGAGTTAAGTTAGAGCTGGAAACATGAGCAGTGATCTAGGCGAACGGTTCCTAGTTGTCTGCACAGCTGTCCATGGGATTCCTGGGGAGCTCTTTCATTTTACAGATTCCTGGAGATTGTGACCTGGTAGATTTAATGTGAGGCCGGAGAGCCTTTTATTACCCAGAAGACTTTGGTGGCCCACTAGGTTTGGAAACCGCTCAGCTAGCCCAGTCTTGTTTGACAAAGGAGGAAACCCGCCCTGAGAGAAGTGTTTTGGGGTTTTTTTTCCCCCCCTCAAGGTCGCTGAGCTGATTAAGAAGAAAGCTGACTCCTACCTTCCAATCTTGTGTCCATTTCATCTGCTTCCAAACATAAAGCCGCCTGCTGCTTTTGCAAGATCCTGGCTGGTTTAAAAAGGCAGATTCGGGATTTGTGTGCAGGGATTTCAGAAATGTGGGGTCTTCTGGTTTGGTTTGTGCGTGCATGGCACAGCAGAAGGGAAACAAAACAGTCTCCTGCCTCGAATGAAGGTTCTTCTAGTAGGCAGGCGACCTTGAGCAGAAAAGCCACCCTCAGTCTCCAGTACCCCATCTGTAAACTGCGGGTCATGATGGTTTTAAAGTATCTTGGTCCTCCTGCAAGAGGCAGAGCCTAATCTTCCCACTCCCACCCCAGGCCCCCCAGCGTGGGCTGTACTTAGTCACTGGGTTCTGATGAATAGGATGTGGAGGAAATGATGGTGGATGAATTCCAAGGCTGGATCAGAAAACACACCTGGCTTCTGCCTGGCTCCATCTCTCAGGTCACTCTAGGGAAAGCCAGCTTTCATGCCAACAAGATGCTCAAAGAGCTTGATAGACAGGCCCACCTGGAGAAGACTTGCAGTTTTCTGTCGGCAGCCTGAACTAGCCTTAAAGCCACATCTGCCAGCCCCACCCCAGCCTTCAGATGACAGCTGCCCCCCGCTCACACTCAACAGGAACTTCCCTAGAAACCCGGAGCCAGAACTTTCCAGCTAAGCCACACCCAATTCCTGCCCCTCAAGAGACATTCAATACTTGTTTGAAACTACTAAGTTTTGGACTGGTTTGTTACACAGAATGAATGACTAATACAGAAATTCTTGGGTTTCCCTGATAGCTCAGTTGGTAAAGAATCCGCCTGCAATGCCGGAGACCCCAGTTCGATTCCTGGTCGGGAAGATATCCCTTGGAGAAGAGATGGGCTACCCACTCCAGTATTCTTGGGTTTCCCTTGTGGCTCAGCTGGTGAAGAATCCACCTGCAATGCAGGAGACCTGGGTTCAATCCCTGAGTTGGGAAGATCCCCTGGAGAAGGGAAAGGCTACCCACTCCAGTATTCTGGCCTGGAGAATTCCATGGACTCTGTAGTCCGTGGCGTCACAAAAAATCGTACATGACTGAGCGACTTTCACTTCACTTCACAGAGATACTTAAAAAACACATGGAAACAGAGCTGCTTACCTCATAGGTTTGCCGCAAGATTCGTGCACTAACGTTTACAGAGTGCTTTAGCTAGACTCTGGCCAAATGAACTGCGTACTAGATATAAAGAAGGGATTGCATATTATTAATGTTATCAGATTGCAACACATTTCATGTTCAATTACCTGCAATGCTCTTTCTGGAGCATCACTTTGCTCATCTGCTTATCCCCACTGCACACTTGTAAAAGGTCACTGTCAAGATATAAAAGTATAGGTATGATTTAAATGTCTTGACTCAGTTACTAACAACCGTGAGCATGTTTTCAAATTGGAAAAGCAAGATCCATTTAAACTCGCTGTTTTTCCGCAAAAGGCTCTTTGTTTACTTTCTGATATTGCATTTCACCGGCAGGCCAAGCGCCTCTCTGATTAAAGAGTTTGTTCACTTTATCTGTCTCCTGTAGCTTCACAAAGCTTACTCTTAAGAACAGACATGGCAGACTTTGCACCAAAACACCAAACCATACTTTTAACCAGAAAATATTTAGTAAAGTGAATTTTTATTTATGAAAATTCCACCAAGCATAAATTACTTGTCTGAAAGTAATGGGCTCTTTGTAGCTCCCTTAAATAAATAAATAGCTTCTTTTCTCAAGTGTTGTGACTTTTGAGCATGCTCAAATTCAGGGCTAGTTTGTTTTCTTCCAGGAAATAAAAAATAAGCATGTGCATCAGATCCTAAATCAGTCTTTCTTCTAGAAATATATAATGTGAGAAGGGCTTGCCAGGTGACTCAGTGATTAAGAATCCGCCTATAGTGCAGGAGACACAAGAGACATGGGTTCCATCCCTGGGTGGGGAAGATCTCCTGGAGAAGGAAATGGCAACCCAGGAAATCCCATAGACAGAGGAGCCTGGTGGGCGAGAGTCCATGGGGTTGCAAAAGATTCAGACGCAATTGAGCACAATGTGGGAAAGCCAAGGTAGTTTCCTTCCAACTGTCACACTGGCGGTTTATAGTATCTGGAAAAGCATGAAAAAAGGCAGAGGGTGTGAGACTGAGAGAAAGGGTAATTATAATTTTCAAACTCTTTACTGACCTAACACAAATATCTGTAATTTATTTAGTCCTAACTAAATTTGTTTATTTGTTTGATACATTTAGAGGCATAAAAGTTCCCTTTATTTAATAGATGGAGAAAATCACTTTTGTTTCATTATTTTTTTTCCAAAGTGGGAAGGGATATGCAAAAAAGCTCTCTAATGGAGGCAGAGAAATGTGTTTAGTCAAAAATTTTCCTTCTTTCCTTTTCCCTTTGCACATTGGACACAGCTAGACACCTGGTGTTGTGGTTGCTCTCTTTTTTTAAACTTTTAAAATTTTCTTTAAAAACTTTTTTTAATGTAAAAGTTTTGTCTTTTAATATTCAGTAAGACTATGGTTTTCCAGTGGTCACGTATGGATGTGAGAGTTGGACTATAAAGAAAGCTGAGCGCCGAAGAATTGATGCTTTTGAACTGTGGTGCTGGAGAAGACTCTTGAGAGTCCCTTGGACTGCAAGGAGATACAACCAGTCCATCCTAAAGGAGATCAGTCCTTGGTGTTCACTGGAAGGACTGATGTTGAAGCTGAAACTCCAGTACTTTGGCCACCTGATGCAAAGAGCTGACTCATTTGAAAAGACCCTGATGCTGGGAAAGATTGAGGGCAAGAGGAGAAGGGAATGACAGAGGATGAGATGGTTGGATGGCATCATCCACACAATGGACATGGGTTGGGGTGGACTCCAGGAGTTGGTGATGGACAGGGAGGCCTGGTGTGATGCGGTTCATGGGGTCGCAAAGAGTCAGACACGACTGAGCAACTGAACTGAACTGTTTTATTATTGTTATTATTTTTTATCTTTTGGCCAAACTGCACAGAATGTGAGATCTTAGATCTCATTTCCCTGGTCAGGGATCAAACCCATGCCCCCTGCATTGGCAGCACAGTCTTATGCTCTGGACCACCAGGCAAGTCTCTTTGTTCTCTTTTGTTCCCTCTGCCTTCCTCTTTCCTTATCTTCAACTCAGAATTATCAGGTTAACCAGGGTGAATGCTCCCTGCACACCTAGCTGAATGAGAACAGGTTGCACCCCTAATAAGTCAATATTATGTACTGAGTGGCCACAGTGGAGTATCCTTACAGCTACCATGGGGACTGGGGTTGGAACTCTAAATTCTTCAAAAGTTGCAGGAAGTGGACAGTAGTTTGGGGTTGGGTGAGAGGTTGGCTCCAGTCCCTCTGGGTGACAAGATCCTGCAGATAACACCTTCTGCCATCCTGGCGAGCTCCCTCCGCAACCACGGCTCTCTTACTTAGTGTGGTACAGTAGGCGCAAGAGAGAAGCATCAGGAATTAAACAGAAAGCCACCGTTCTCATTAAAAATATCCCAGGGCCGCTCTCCCACATACCTTAAAGCTGTTGAACTGCTCGCAGTTTGTCATTCTGTCATCATTATTCTTATACATGTAGGTAAATATTTTATTAAATGTCTTCACTGCTTGGCAGTGACTGGGCCCTTTGCCTCCTAGCCTGGCTGGCGCCCAGCACGGCCTGGGCGGGTGGGTGGCCAGTGGGCTTCATGAACACTCCACGGTGTTAATGGAGTAGCAGTGCTCTCTACCTGGAAACCATTTTCTCCAGCCTCTTGGGTTTAATCTTCCATTTCTTCTTCTTCTTTAAATCATTTACCAACTTAGTCTTAATAAAAGGCACTGGGTTGGACGGGTTGCCACAAGAAAACAGCTACACCTTTTAACTCCACCTGGAAGTGAGTGAGACCATCACCTTCCCTTCCACTTCTGTCCCCATTTGGGAACGTGCTCCACCCACTCTGTGACCTGCCTCACCAAACAGAAATCTCAATATCACAGCTGGAGATATGCAGGACCCCTTCACCCGTGCCGACTCACATGCTCTGCAGAACCTCAGACGTTCTCAACGTCACCTCCGCCACCGAGCGCCATGGCCCCATCAGCTCGCCAGTTTACCAGCAACCAGTGGGTAGCTCAGGCCCACAAACTCACCTGTTAGTCTGGACCAACTTTGGGTCCGCTTCTTCGAAAGTCTTTGCTTTTTACCATCACACAGTACTAGATGTGGCCAAAGCAGCAGTAAGGAGTGTGGGTGTTGTCTTCTCCTCTGCTCTTTGAGTCTTCAGGAGGCCACCAGGACAAGATCTGCTTCTATGGGAGAAATTCTGGAGGACCATGGGTCTGAGCCCCTCTTCTGGTGGATGCCGGGAGCGCCTGCCCACATCTCTGCGTCCCAGTTCCCTCTGCTGGCGGAGGGAAGAGAAGCTCGCTCCCCACTCTGAGCCCAGATGGCAGGGTTCAAGGCCTGAGACCTCAGATTCTGAGACCCAAGTCCCACAGCTCTAGGCGTTTCCTGAAGATGAAACCAAGACTCACCACTGTAGCCCACTCTGCAATTTCTACAACTACCGATTAGCTAACTCCAAGTGGCTGAAAAACTAAGGAACCTTGAAGGGGAAGGAGAGGGGGTCGCCCTGTTATTGCTGAAGGGGGGCATTGGAGCAAGTGGAAGTCAGCCGGTCTATGCAGCCCAACGTGGTACCGACACACATACAGAGGCAGAGGAAAGAACAAATAATAGATTCGAGGACAACAGAGGCCAGACTGCAGGGCAAACTGCTGAGTAAGACACTCATGCTAAAAATAACATCACTGGGAGAGGACATAAGAAATAAAAGTGTGGCTGGGTCCATGGGTGGCAGGAACACGAGGCTCTGAGTATAAAGCCCAGAATTAGAGCAAGATGGATAAGGACTATAATCTGAAAGAAGGGATGGACCTAAGAATTATCTGAAGCAAACCCGAAAGTGAATTTTACCGCCATCCTCTCGCTTTTGCAGACGCCAGAAGTTCCCTCCACGGTGGCTGGACACGCCTCTGGGTTCTGAACTGGCCCCCAAGGCCTGGCACCCACTCAGCAGGTCCCACTAGAGAAAGGAAGGCAAGACCCAGTTCGGCATCTTCTCGTCTGGGTCATAGATAATCATGAGCATTCCAAAAATCATCAGCCCGCGTGGCTGATGGGGAGACCTGGCTTGACAGAAGGCATTCATGAGGAAGACCTCGGGGGGTTAGCTGATCACAAGCTTGATGCAATCCTACAGCGCAAGGAGCCTGTTGAGAACCCTAATGCAATCTTCGACTCTATTAATAGAACAGCAGAGTGTGAGGAGGGAAGCAATGATCCCAGAGCATGCTGCTGGTTCAGGCCACATGCAGTTTTATGCTCAGTCCTGCAGGCTATATTTTAAAAGAGGCGCTGGCAAATTCAAGCCTGTTTGGAAGAGCATGAAAAGGACTGGACGCCGGTGTTTAGACAGCATCAGGATTAACTTGACAGTCCTTTTATGGTTGGCAATATCAGCACAATGATTGCCCTCAAGATGCAGAAGCTAGTGGCTAGCACCAGAAATCTGTTTTCAATGTCTATATAGATTCCCTGAGATTTGAGTAGGGGTGCCCTCTCAGTATAATGGGGATGACACAGCACCAAATCTACCTTCAAGGGTAGTCTGAAGGCTAGCCTGTCCAGTTGGGCTGGTGTGTTTAGAGCATCTACCAACTGCCAGCTCTGTGCCAGGCCCCAGGGCATCAAGAGGAGCTTGAAGTCTAGTTGGGCAGATGGGCCCATAAACAGGTACTTTGCATAGAACGTGACTGATGATGAAAGATACATGCATGGATTTGATATGAGATGCAATTCATTTCTTATAGGGGAAGAGTGATCCGAGAGAAGCAGAGTTCGTGGCATATGTTTGTGCAAGTGCGAAAGGAGACAAAGGAATCCCTGGCAATCAGGACAGAGAGACCGTTAGTGAGGAAAGATTAGAGCCAGCTCAGCGTCAGAAAAAACAATCGAAGGAGCTCAACCATGTCAGATGCCATCAAAAAGTCCAGGAGGAGGGGGACGAAGGCTCCAGACCACCCCCTAGATGTGGAGATGAGGGGTTCCCCCTTAGTGGTCAAGAAGCACGTCCCGGGGAAATGATGCAGGCAGAGACAGACTTCATTCAGGGAGTTTGAGGAAGGGTGCATTTATTGGACACCTACTAACAGCTAAACAACAGCATGATACTATGTGTTGTCAAAGTTCAAAAAGCATTGGGGGTTCACTTCAATACTGGTTGGTTACTGTATGAACTGATCGATTTGGTGAGACCAACAGATGGGAGTTTCAGTGGCCAGTTGGTTGACCTGGGATGATGTTTCTTACGCTAACTGTGCCAGAAGGAAAAAGAATGGTCTTGGTGTGCTCCAAAGATGGTCAGCCCACGCACGCCTTCCTCTTTTCCTTGTCTCTCAGGAAGTTTCTTTTCCTAGAAGTGCTCAGAAAGGTGATCCCTGACCAGATATCCCTGATGTTGGCTTCCCTTTTGTTACTGACCAGGGAAATTAATAGTACTCTTTTTTTTTTTTTTTTTTTACCCCACTCACATTCTCTATCCAAGGCATGTTTTTTCTTCATCAGTGGGTTTGTGTTTGGTTGATTAGTTATTCATGTATAATGTGCAATGACAAGAGCTGTGTTACAGAGAAATGATTGTGGCGAGTGCAGGCGTACAAGCTCCGGGGCTGGCTTCCTTTTTGTGGGGGTGGGTGGCAAGCAGGTTAGTCAGGCATTTGGATTACTTGCAAATGGTTGAAATTCTCCTCTTACCAAACTGGTGACTGAGGCAAAAATAAGGGGAATTAAAGTAAATGGCGTTTGTTGCTCATCCCCACAGTCTCTTCGAGCATTTGTGAGTTCCTCGTGAATCCCAGCATTTGTCCCTTGCAATCACTCAAGTCACTTGACTTCTGTAGACTTGAGTCACCCCATCCGTCTCATACCCAACATATCTTCTGTATGTTTCCATCCTTCACAGGTTAAATTTTTGCAAAGAGAATACAACTCATAGACTAGTTCTTCCTCTGACTTGGCCCATAGGACTTTCCAGTACGTGGTTCCCTCACTGTAGCCAGAGAGGTCTTTATCAGATCCCTCACTTGAACTTCTCACTCGTCCTCAACCCCTTTGCACTTCGTCGTTCAGTCATGTCTGACTCTTTGTGACTACACAGTCTTTGGACTGTGTAGTCTGCCAGGCTTCTCTGTCTGTGGGGATTCTCCAGGCAAGAACCCTGGAGTGGGTTGCCATTTCTTTTTCCAGGGGATCTTCCCGGCCCAGGGATCGAACCCAGGTCTCTTGCATTGCAGGCAGATTCTTCACCACAGAGCCACCAGGGATACTCAACCCCTTTGGTGTAGCCTAAAAAGCCCTACCTAATCTGATCTTGGCTTACTTTTCCAACCTATCTCATGCCCCTGTCTCCTACTACCTCTCAAATGAAATGAATTAATTTCCCTCCTTGGGCCTTTTCCATGTGCTATTTTTTTCTCCCCATACTATATGGATATCTCTTTATTACTTTTCAAGTCTTAGTTCAAATACCATCTCCCTGAAAATACCTTTTCTGAGCAACCTCTCTTAAGTTGCCTCCCCACCCACTGCTTTCTAGTTCATTGCCTTAAATTTCCTACTGGGAGCTCAGCTGAGGGGCTCAATTACCCTCTTCGGGGTTTTTCCATGTGGTACATGGTCTTCCTAATAGCGTGGAAGCAGAATATAAGAGGGAGGAAGCAGAAATACCAAAAGCTAAACTATTCTGCACCTATCCCCAAATAATTTTCTAGCTCATTTTATCTTTTTATTGGCATTTCTCACTCTCTGAAATTGCTGGGTTATTTTGTTTCCTTGCTAACTGCCTGCTCTCTCGCTCGATCTATAAGGATGTAAAATCCACAAGATTAGAAATCTTCCCTGTGTTCATTCACATGCCAAGCAGAAAGGACATTCATTCAGTAAACATTCATTGAAGAAGTGAATTTTCAATGTTTAGAAATAAAGAAAAACAATTAAGATGGGCATGAAATGCAACGAAGCATACAAGCACATGTGCACAAAAAAGTCAGGCTGCAGAGAACGTTTCAGAGAACTACAACCTGAAGGGTAAGGAGCACAGCACACAGTGACTCAGGGATAAACGAGAACCCGCTGGCAGCCCGTCTGCATCCTGCTGTTCAGCACCGTCACAGAGTTGGACAGGGGAAGGGGTGACTCAGGCCCAGAGACCCGGGACACAGAGCACCCTAGAGGTGACCACAATCGACACACAAAGCTGGCCCTTAAGGGGGAAGTAGGCTGCGCCCAGACCTCACAGGTCCCCCGCGGGATGATGTCAGTAATGATGCCTTGAAGTCTGGGGCTGGTGTGGGAGGGCTCTGGTTGCTTTACTTGAGCCTAAGCTTGCAGAGGAAGATGATCTTCATTTAATTCAATTCAAACCAGCACCTACCATGTGAAAAACACACAGTGGATGATGGAAACACGAGCGGCCCGGGACACGTGCCCAAGCTGGGAACAGCCGGTAGTGCAAAGATGGCTCCTAAATGGGGCCGAGGAGCCAAGTGTCAGGGGCAGGAAGCCAGCAGCCCCAAAGTTACAGACAAGGGAGAGTCTAAAGGCTTCCCAGAGGAGCCACTGCAGGAGGTGAATGACAAGGAGGGCCTTCCCGAGTCAGGGAGGCCAGGGCACATTTGGAGACCTCTAGAAGCTCCCTGAGACTAGAGGAGGGTAGGACCTGCAGGTAAGTGCAGGAAGGACAATTTACTACCCCAAATTCCAGTAACCAATCCCTGAAGCCAGTGGCTGGAGTCCTGGGCAGAGAGCAAAGGAAACACAGTGCTCCAAGTAGAAGACGGGAGACAGCTTTACTGGAAAAAAAGGTAATGCATGCTATGCAGCAAGCCCGCAGGTGGCAATGCCGTGGGGAAAGATGAGTCCGAAAAGGTGCCTAGAGTCTGCTGTGATTTGAACAAAATAATAAATGACCATTGGGAGGTATGTGTATGGGGGGTGGGTGGGAAGAGGGTAATTATAAAAGCAGTAAAAACACTTTTGTATTTGGACTTGGACAAACTGATTTTGAAATTAATGTTGGCTACACTCATGTTCTTTTCCATGGGGATGGTCTTGATCCCTGTCTCCTGTACAATGTCATGAATCTCAGTCCATAGTTCGTCAGGCACTCTATCTATCAGATCTAGTTCCTTAAATCTGTTTCTAATTTCCACTGTATAATCATAAGGGATTTCATTTAGGTCATAACTGAATGGTCTAGTGGTTTTCCCTACTTTCTTCAATTTAAGTCTGAATTTGGCAATAAAGAGCTCATGATCTGAGCCACAGTCAGCTCCCGGTCTTGTTTTTGCTGACTGTATAGAGCTTCTCCATCTTTGGCTGCAAAGAATATAATCAATCTGATTTCAGTGTTGACCATCTGGTGATGTCCATGTGTAGAGTCTTCTCTTGTGTTGTTGGAAGCGGGTGTTTCAAATAGGAAAATGAGTAAGTCAAGGCTGTGTATTGTCACCCTGCTTATTTAACTAATATGCAGAGTACATCATGATAAACGCTGGGCTGGAAGAAGCACAAGCTGGAATCAAGACTGCCGGGAGAAATAATAATCTCAGATATGCAGATGACACCACCCTTATGGCAGAAAGTGAAGAGGAACTAAAAAGCCTCTTGATGAAAGTGAAAGTGGAGAGTGAGAAAGTCTGCTTAAAGCTCAACATTCAGAAAACAAAGATGGCATCTGGTCCCATCACTTCATGGGAAAGAGATGGGAAACAGTGGAAACAGTGTCAGACTTTATTTGGGGGGGGCTCCAAAATCACTGCAGATGGTGACTGCAGCCATGAAATTAAAAGACGCTTACTCCTTGGAAGGAAAGTTATGACCAACCTAGATAGTATATTCAAAAGCAGAGACATTACTTTGCCAACAAAGGTCCATCTAGTCAAGGCTATGGTTTTTCCAGTGGTCATGTATGGATATGAGAGTTGGACTGTGAAGAAACCTGAGTGCTGAAGAACTGATGCTTTTGAACTGTGGTGCTGGAGAAGACTCTTGAGAGTCCCTTGGACTACAAGGAGATTCAACCAGTCCATCCTAAAGATCAGTCTTGGATGTTCATTGGAAGGACTGATGCTGAAGCTGAAACTCCACCTGATGTGAAGAGTTGACTCATTGGAAAAGACCCTGGTGCTGGGAGGGATTGGGGGCAGGAGGAGAAGGGGACGACAGAGGATGAGATGGCTGGATGGCATCACCGATTCGATGGACATGAGTTTGAGTGAACTCCGGGAGTTGGTGATGGACAGGGAGGCCTGGCGTGCTGTGATTCATGGGGTCACAAAGAGTTGAACACAACTGAGTGACTGAACTGAACTGAAACCACTCAGTGTGGCCAAACACACATGCAAATAATTTAAAAAGTAAAAAAAGATACAAATGAACTTATTTACAGAACAGAAATAGACTCACAGACAGGGAACACAAACATAGTTACCAAAGAGGAAAGGGGAGAGGGATAAATTAGGAGTTTGGGAGCAAAATATACACACCAGTACATATATAAAACAGATAACTAGCAAGGCCCTCGAGTATAGCACAGGGAACTATACTCAATATCTTGTACTAACCTGAACTGAAAAAGAATCTAAAAAAGAATATATATATATATGTATATATAACTGAATCACTTTGCTCTACACCTGAAACTAACACAACATTGTAAATCAACTATAAAAAGTGAAAGTCGCTCAGTTGTGTCTGACTCTTTGTGATCCCAAGGACTATACAGTCCATAGAATTCTCCAGGTAAGAATACTGGAGTGGGTAGCCTTTCCCTTCTCCAGGGGATCTTCCCAACCCAGGGATCAAACCCAGGTCTCCCGCACTGCAGGCGAATTCCTTACCAGCTGAGCCACTGAGGAAGCCCATCAACTATATTTCGATAAAACTGTTTTAAAGTTCTGGAAAAGGATATTGGTGATGGTAGTACAATAATGTGAATGCACCTAGTATCACTGAATGGTACACTTCAAAAGGGTTAAATAGTCTTTTTTATGCAGTGTATAATTTACCACAATTAAAAATTACTGTGAAGAAATAAGCAAGTCAGGAGTTTGTAGGGTAGTTCTGAGAAAGGATAGTAATGACAAGATGAAACCCTACCAGATATTAACACCAGTTACAGAACCTCAGAAATTAGAAGTGTGGTGCTGGAGCTTGGTTACACAGACAAGGAAACAGATAGAAAATCCAGAAATAGACTGACATCATTCAAGGCTTTGGTGTGTGGGAAAGATGGCATCTGGAAACTTTGGGGAAACAGAGCTGAGACTAACTGGAGCCATCAGGAAAAAATGCAGTTGGATCGATACCTCGTACTTACAGCAGGAAGACTTCTGATCAGAGAAGAGTCTCAACTGTGACTCTTCAGTACCACTCAGTACCACACAGTCTCAACAGTACCACAGAGCTACTAGAAGGACCAGGGGAGAATTCTTTTTTAACCTCAGAGGGTGAGCATGTACTAGCTGTGACTTGGAGTCAGTCCTTTAGCCTTCCTGTGCCTATTTCATGGGGCTATTTTGAGCACTGTGAGAATTAGTATCTGAAAAGTCCTTAAAACAATGTCTGGTGCACACAACAGTTTCAATCAGTGACTACCACACCATCACCACTACCACCACCATCAACACCATCATCCACATCACCACTACCATCACCACCATCATCACCATCACCACCACCACCATCATCACCACCACCACCATTACCACCATCACCACCATCTTCACCATCACCACCTCCACCATCGTCACCATCACCACCACCACCATCACCACCATCACCACCATCGTCACCATCACCACCACCATCACCCAATCACCACCATCATCACCACCACCATCATCACCACCACCACCATTACCACCATCACCACCATTTTCAGCACCACCATCACCACCATCACCACCACCATCACCCAATCACCACCATCACCACCATCATCATCACCACCACCATCAT